>PVJL010020405.1:0-12136 GCA_004026885.1 Lyroderma lyra
TTCTGATCCTGCACTAACCCTAACAATCACAACTAAATCAATTCTGAAACCAAACCCATTCTAACACTTACCCCAACTTGAAGCTTACTTTAAACTTAATCCTAAGTGTAATCCTGCCGTTAAATGGAAACAAAAACCTAACCCCACTCTCATACGAAACTCAAAACTTAACCTTTAACTTAAAGTAATACATAACCCTTAACATAACTGTAAACCTAACCCTAACCCCAGCCCTTACTCTACCCCTAATTTTATCCCCAATTTAGAGCTAATCCCTGCCTCAATGCTTAGACTAACACACTCCTTACCTACCTCTCAATTGAACCATGAATATAACAAAAAATTCTTAATTTAAGCCCAAAATCTAACCTTAAACACAATCTGACCTTTTGTTCTACTGCTAACCATAATAATAATAACAAACCTAAACTTATCTTTAACCCTTAGCCTAACTCAAAATCTAAACCATAACGTCTACCTAAAACTAAACCTAGACGTACCTACAGCCCTTATCTTAGTCTTAAACCTACACAATTTATAATTAAAAACTAAAAAAATTTAACTCAAACCTAACTCTAACCCTAACACTAACCCTAAAACCAATGCTAACCATAGCAAATTACCTGAACCTAACAAGGTTTATAACCTCATCAGAAACTAAACACATACCCTAAAACTAACCATTACATAACCCATGCCTACCCTTAAACCAAATTCTAGGCCTAACCCTAACCCTAATCATAAGAGTAATTGAAACTGAAACCCGAACTTCAAAAGTCAATATAAACATAACCTTCACCCTAATTCTAATGATCAACTTAACACTAAACCTAACCTTAAATATAATTCTAACTCTAACTGATATACCCACCTAAATAGAGCAATAATCCTAAAGCTCAGTCCAAACAAACCCTAAGTAGTATTTTAACCCTAAACTCAATGCTGAGAAGAAAATTAACACAGTGGTTGAGGGACCTATACTTGGACAAACACAAGACGTTAAATGAAATTGAAGGAGGCACAGAGAAATGCAGAGATTTTATGTTCATGAATCGGACGAATGAACCTCATTAAAATGGTCATGTTACACAAAGCAATGAACAGATTTGTTGCCATCCCCATCACAATTCCAATGACTGGTTTTGAAAAATTTGAAGAAAAACATTAACAGATTTTATGGAATCTAATAAGACCCCAAATAGCCACAGGCCTCCGAAGGAAAAAAACACATAATGGTGAATCTTTAACTCTCATTGACTTTAATCTATAACACACAATGACAGTAATATAAGCAGCATGGTATTGGCAGAAAAATAGGCACACACACAGACACACCAATCAAAAAGAACTGAAAACCCAGAATAATCCCACATATATATGTGGATATCATTTTGTACGGAAAGTCAAAAATATAACATGAAGCAAAGAAACCATTTTCCATAAATGGTGCTGGGGCATAGAGGAAATCACATGCAAAAGAATGAAACTAGACTGACAGGTTTCACCATATTCCAAAATTAACTCAATCTGGACCAAAGACCTAGACATACTAGCAATAATGATAAATTGCATAGAAGAAAGGGTAGGTCCCAAACCTTTAGACCTTGCTTCAGAAAGATTTTTATGAATGTTACCTCAAATGCAAGGGATGTAAAAGTCAAAAGAAATGAATGGGACTGGACCAAACGTAAAATCTTCTACACAGCAAAGAAACCATCAAGAAAGCAAAGAGGCTCCCGACAGATTGGGAGAAGACATTTGCAAGCAATGACGGAAAAGGGGTTAAAATCTAAACTATATAAAGAACTCCTAGATCTCAACACCAGACAAACAATCAATCCGGTTAACACATGGGCAGAGGACTTGCACAGACACTTCCCCCAAGAAGACAGATTATTCAAACACCCAAGAGATGCATACAAAATGTTTAAGTACACTAGCTATTAGAGAAATGCCATGAACTACCACTTCACACCTGTTACTAATAGAAAGGCTATGATCCACAAGAAAAGAAATAACGAGTGTTGGAGAGGCTGTGGGAATAAAGAACGCTCATATGCTGCAGGTGGGCATTTCAATTGACACAACAACTATGGAAAGCTGTACGGAGTTTCCCCAAAATATTAAATCTAATGATACCATACCACCAAGCATTCCCTTCTCTGGGTATCCACCCTCCAAATCTGAAAACATGTAATCATAGAGATATATGTACCCCTGTGTTCCTTGCAGTACAAATTATGGTGGTCAAGACATGTCAACAACCAACATATTCTTCAACAAGTGATTGGATGTAAGAGATGTGGTACAAATACCCAGTGAAACACAACTCGCCCAGAAGTAAAGATGAAATACTGCCATTTGTGACAACGTGGATGGGTCTGGAGATTACCATGCTAAGGGAAATAAATCAAAGAGAAAAACCTGGGAACCACAGAACTTCACTCATATTTGGGATGTAGAAATGAAAGCCACAAGGAAAAATCGAAAACTCATACATACAGACAACACTTTAGTGGTTACAAGAAAGTAAGGAAAAAGAGAGGTGGTAGAAGAGGAAAGGGGTGGGTCAAATATAGGGGGAAGGAAGAACTGACTCTGGGTGCTGAACCCACAATGCAATATATGAGTATAAATTGTATATTATAGAAATGCACACTGGAAATATAATGTTAATAATCAATGTCACCGTAATTAATTTCATACAAATATAAATAACACTAACCATGAACCTGGCCTAAATAACAACGGAACCCCAAACCTAATACTACACCAACTCCAAAACTGATTTAAAACAGAACCCTCAACTTAACTATAAACAGAACCCTAACTCTAATTTTCATTATATACTCAAGAAATAATCCCAAACCGAAATCGAACGCTAAACCAAGACCTAATTGAAAAACCTAAGCCTAACCATGACACTATCCCTGAAAGTTACCCATACTGGCTTTTACTCAAAACCCAACCACAACTCTAATGGAAAACCAAACCCTGACCTCCAAGCGAAATCTCAGCCTAATCCTAAAAACCTAATCATAAACTGAAATCTTCACTGCATCTTAAAACCGGCCCTTCTCCTACCCTAACTTAAAACCGAACCCCAACCTCAAAATTAACTCTAAGCCTAACTCTATCACTACCCCTAATCATTAACTCACCCAAACCCTAACCCAAACCATATGCCTAACTAAAAACCTAACTCAACCCTCAACCTTGACCTCACTCTATCAATAACACTTCTAAACAGAGCCCTCATTTAAATATTCTTCATACCATAACCTCATTGCTTCTTCTATCCGCATCCAAACTCTAGCCCTGAACCTCACCTGAAACCTAACACATACTCTAACTCAAAGATGGATCCTTACACTAATCATAACCACAAAAGTGCACATACCTCTCACCCCCACCTTATATATCCTGAACACTAACCACAACTTCAACAAAATCTCTAACCTCAAAGCTAACTCTAAGGATGACACCAAAGCTGAAGCTGCGCAGAATCTCATCCTATACACAAAAACTAAGCTAACCTCTATACCTCTCCCAGGGTCTCCGCTCCCCACTGCATGGAATTCTGGAACTGACAATCACGACAGTTCTATTATCTCATGATTGGCTCTGGGGCCTCAAGACATCATAGAACTTGATACAGAATCGGAGCACAGATTGGCTTCCCCTGCCACTGTGACGTCGCGGTCAGCCCGTCTTCTGACTATAGGTCCCTGGCGCCTTCCACTTTCCATGGCGCAGGGTGGGTGCGCACTGCAATTGCTGTCCTCTCGCATCAACCTGGGCTCCCGTGTGCCCCGGGCGCTCCTGTTGGCCCTGAACCGCTGCTCCAAGCTGCTGCTCTGTCCCAGGTTCTGAGGTTTTCTAATGGAAAATTTTGAAGCATCACTTCATACCTATTTCAAGGCATTGCTAGGCCCCCGATAAACCAGAGTAAAAGGGTGTTTTCTTCTAGACAGTTATGTACGTTCTTTTATCTGTTTTACCCTATACTTAGGTTGTGTGTATGGGAACAAAATACATGAAGGACAGGCAGCTCTTCTCTTGCCAAGGAATTTTAGTCCTGTAAAACATTGAACTCACCTTACTGTCTCTATATGTTCTGTGAGATAGGTGAGCGTTCAATGAGCAGGGGCATCCCCTTCTTTAACTGTACTCACGCCACGGTCCTGAACTGTTTTCCTAAATGAAGAAGGGAGGAGGCAGAGGGTGGGGACAGCAAGCACAGAAAGCACTTTGAGTAAGTTTAACAATTGACTATTCAAAATACTAGAGTTTAAATGCATGCATGCCTTCTACAATAATTAAAATAGGAGCCTTTCCTTTTTTTTTAATTTCTGCTTTGTATTTCACTCAGAACTAAAGTAGGTATTTCAGAAATACTCTTACACAACTCAAATACAGAATGGAAAGTGAAGATAATGGGAAAAACAGATTCATTTGTATTATTAAGCATTTCATAGGTGATCGTCGTTTGAGGTCTGGGAGGAAGGAAGGAAATGGCTGGTACTTGTGTTTGGTAATTTCCTGGGAAGTCATCCTCTCAATCTTGATCTGATAACTGTAAATAGCTTGGAGATTTGAGAAGTTACCTTTGAAAACATGAGAGAAGACTGAGTAGTGAGATCTATGATGAGCATTTGGATAGACTATGTGAGGTCAGGCCCCATTGGGTCTTCCAGGTATATGGAAAGTTGAAAAACAATTTTGATGATCTCAAAGGCCAATGTAGTGGCAAAAATTAAAAAAAAAAAAAGAAAAAAATGGAATCAGTATTAAAACAATCCGAAACACAATACCTAACTCAAGGACGAACCTAAACCTAAACTTAGTTTTAAGTGAACCCTAAACCCGAACCTAAACCTAACTTTCAATGGAACTCATAATGGAATCTTAACCTCATTCCTAGCCCTAAGTCTAAACCTAAACATGGCCTGTTCCCTAACCTTAACCATGAACTCAATCCCAATTTACACCCAAACCCTTGACTCAAAGCAAACCCTAAACCTAAACCTAAATCTAAGTCTACTTAGAACATGAACCATGAACTTAACCAAAATCCCTAAGCGTAACCTCAAACCTAACCCTGGGCTTCAACGTCATCTTGGCCATCACCCTAACCAGCACCTCATCGTAATCTTAACCTCACAACTAACCATATCTCTAATCACAATCCTAACTGAAAATTTCACCCTTACCCTAAACCTAAGCCTAACTGGAGTCCTAAACCAAAACATACACCTAAAATTTAAAACTAATTTTAACCCAAAATCGAACTTCAAACCTCACTCTAACCCTCATCCTACCCCTTCACTCAATCGTGCAGCAGCCATAACCCTAGCATATAACCTTCAAAGAACACTAAACCTATTCCCAATTAAAAGGGAAACCATAACAAAATGGTAAACCTAACCTTAACACTAACCATAACTAGAATCACAATCTCAACCCAAACCTTAGCCCTTTCCTTAAATGTAAATTAACCAGAACCCTATCCATACGACTAGCCATAAACTCAGCCTTAGCCCTAAACCTAGACTGGAAAATGAACCTAACACTATCCTTATACTTAATTAACAACCTAACCACAAATCTAAACCTAAGTCATTAAAATTTCATTTTAAATTCACATCCTAATCTCACAATTAATTCTGGTCCTACACTAACCCTAACCAACACCACTAAATCAATTCTGAAACCAAACCCATTCTAACACTTACCCTAACTTGAAGCTTACTCAAAACATTTTTTTCTTTTTTTTTTAATTCATTTTTATTGTTAGACTTATTGGGGTGACATCTTTTAGCAAGGATTACATAGGTTTCAGAAATACAATTCTACAGTGCATTGTCAACTTGATGTATAATAAGTTCACCACCTAATGTGACCTCTCTTTCCATCACCTCATATTTAGCATCCTAAGTGTAATCCTGCCATTAAATGAAAACACAAACCTAACTACACTCTCATACAAAACTCAAAATCTAACCTTTAACTTAACATAAAACATAACCCTTAATATAATTGTAAACATAACCCTAACTCCAGCCCTTAGTCTACCTCTAATTTTATCCTGTATTTAGAACCAATATCTTCCTCAAAGCTTATCCAAACACACTCCTACTTACTTAGCTCTCAAAGGAACCGTGAATATAACAAAAAAACCTTAACTTAAGCACAAAATCTAACCTTAAACACAATTTGATCTTTTGTTCTGCTGCTAACCCTAATAATAAAAACTAACCTAACCTTATCTTTAACCCTTAGCCTAACTCAAAATCTAAACCAGGACGTCTCCCTAAAGCTAAATCTAGGCGTACCTACAGCCCTTATCTTAGTCTTAAACTTACACCACTTGTAATTAAAAACTAAAAAAATAACCTCAAACATAAATCTAACCCTAACACTAACCCTAAACCTAATGCTAAGCTTAGCTAGTTACCTGAACCTAACATGTTCTTTAACCTCATCAGAAACTAAACACATACCCAAAAAACTAAACATTACATAACCCGTGCCTTCCCTTAAACCAAATTCTAGACCTAACCCTAACCCTAATCATAAGAGTAATTGGAAGTGAAACCAGAACTTCAAAAGTCAATATAAACCTAATCTTAACCCTAATTCTAATGATCAACTTAACACTGAACCTAACCTTAAATATAACTCTAACTCTAACTGATATCACCCACCTAAATAGAGCAATAACCCTAAAGTTCAGTCCAACACAAACCCTAAGTTGTATTTTAACCATAACCTAAATGCTGAGAAGAAACTTAACACAGGGGCTGAGGGACCTATACTTTGACAAACACAAGACGTAAAATGAAATTGAAGGAGGCACAGAGAAATGCAGAGATTTTATGTTCATGAATGGGACGAATGAACCTCATTAAAATGGTTATGTTACACAAAGCAGTGAATAGATTTGTTGCCATTCCCATCACAATTCCAATGACAGTTTTCGAAAAATTTGAAGAAAAACATAAACAGATTTCATGGAATCTAAAAAGACCCCAAATAGCCACAGGCATCCGTAGGAAAAAAAAAAAACATAATGGTGAAGATTTCACACTCTTTTACTTCACTCTATAACAGACAATGACAGTAATATAAGCAGCATGGTATTGGCAGAAAAATAGGCACACACACAGACACACCACCAATCAAAAAGAACTGAATACCCAGAAGTAATCCCACATATATATGTGGAGATCGTTTTGTTCAAAAAGCCAAAAATATAACATGAAGCAAAGAAACCATTTTCCATAAATGGTACTGGGACATAGAGGAAATCACATGCAAAAGAATGAAACTAGACTGACAGTTTTCACCATATACCAAAATTAACTCAATCTAGACCAAAGACTTAAACATACTACCAATAATGATAAATTGCATAGAAGAAAGCGTAGGTCCCAAACCTGTAGACCTTGCTTCAGAAAAAGTTTTATGAATGTTAACTCAAAGGCAAGGGATGTAAAAGTCAAAAGAAATGAATGGGACTGAACCAAATGTAAAATCTTCTGCACAGCAAAGAAACCATCAAGAAAACAAAGAGGCTCCCGACAGATTGGGAAAAGACATTTGCAAGCAATGACGGAAAAGGGGTTAAAATCTAAACTATATAAAGAACTCCTAGATCTCAACACCAGACAAACAATCAATCCGATTGACATATGGGCAGAGGACTTGCACTGACACTTCCCTGAAGAAGAAAGATTATTCAAGCACCCAAGAGATGCATTCAAAATGTTTAGATACACTAGCTATTAGAGAAATGCCATGAACTACCACTTCACACCTGTTACTACTAGAAAGGCTATGATCCACAAGACAAGTAATAACGAGTGTTGGAGAGGCTGTGGGAATAAAGAATGCTCATATGCTGCAGGTGGGCATTTCAATTGACACAGCAACTATGGAAAGCTGTACAGAGGTTCCCCAAAATATTAAGAATAATGATACCATACCACCAAGCATTCCCTTCTCTGGGTATCCACCCTCCAAATCTGAAAACATGTACTCATAGAGATATAGGTACCCCTGTGTTCCTTGCAGTACAAATTATGGTGGTCAAGACATGTCAACAACCAACATGTTCTTCAACATGTGATTGGATGTAGGAGATGTGGTACAAATACCCAGTGAAACACAACTCGCCCAGAAGTAAAGATGAAATACTGCCATTTGTGACAACATGGATGGGTCTGGAGATTACCATGCTAAGGGAAATAAATCAAATAGAAAAAGCTGGGAACCAGAGAACTTCACTCATATTTCGGATGTAGAAATGAAATCCACAAGGAAAAATCGAAAACTCATACATACAGACAACACTTTAGTGGTTACAAGAAAGTAAGGAAAAAGAGAGGTGCTAGAAGAGGAAAGGTTGGGTCAATTATAGGGGGAAGGAAGAACTGACTCTGGGTGCTGAACGCACAATGCAATATATGAATATAAATTGTATATTATAGAAATGCACACTGGAAATGTAATATTAGTAATCAAAGTCACCGTAATTAATTTCATACAAAAATAAATAACACTAACCAAAAACCTGGCCTAAATAACAATGGAACCCCAAACTTAATCCTAAACCAACTCCAAAACTAATTTAAAATAGAACCCTCAGCTGAACTATAAACACAACCCTAACTCTAAATCTCATTATATACTCAAGAAATAATCCCAAACCGAAATCCAACGCTAAACCAAGCCCTAATTGAAAAACCTAAGCCTATCCATAAGACTATCCCTGAAAGTTACCCATACAGGCTTTTACTCAAAACCCAACACCAACTCTAATGGAAAACCAAACACTGGCCTCCAAGCGAAATCTCAGCCTAATCCTAAAAACCTAATCATAAACTGAAATCTTCACTGCATCTTAAAACCGGCCCTTCTCCTACCCTAACTTAAAACTGAAACCCAACCTCAAAATTAACTCTAAGCCTAACTCTATCACTACCCCTAATCATTAACTCACCCAAACCCTAACCCAAACCATATGCCTAACTAACAACCTAACTCTACCCTCAAAGTTGACCTCACTCTATCAATAGCCCTTCTACACAGAACCCTCATTTAAATATTCTTCATACCATAACCTCATACCTTCTTCTATCCCCATCCAAACTCTAGCCCTAAACCTCACCTGAAACCTAACACATACCCTAATTCAAAGATGGATCCTTACACTAAACATAACCACAACAGTGCACATACCTCTCACCCCCACCTTATATATCCTGAACACTAACCACAATTTCAACAAAATCTCTAACCTCAAAGCTAACTCTAAGGATGACACCAAAGCTGAAGCTGCGCAGAATCTCATCATTAACACAAAAACTAAGCTTACCTCTATACATCTCCTAGGTTCTCCGCTCCCCACTGCATGGCATTCTGGAACTCACAATCACGACAGTTCTATTGTCTCGTGATTGGCTCTGGGGCCGCAAGACATCATAGAGCTTGATACTGGATAGGAGCCCCGATTGGCTTCTCCTGCCACTGTGACGTCGCGGTCAGCCCATCTTCTGACTATAGGTCCCTGGCGCTTTCCTCTTTCCATCCTGCAGGGTGGGTTCACACTGCAAGTGCTGTCCCCTCGCATCAACCTGGGCTCCGGTGGGCCACGGGCACTCCTCTTGGCCCCGAACCGCTGCTCCAAGCTGCTGCTCTCTCCCAGGTTCTGAGGTTTTCCAATGGAAAATTTTGAAGCATCACTTCATACCTATTTCAAGGCATTGCTAGGCCCCCGATAAACCAGAGTAAAAAGGTGGTTTCTTCTGGACAATTACAAACGTACTTTTATCTGTTTTACCTTATATTAGTGGTTGTGTGTCTGGGACCAAAATACATGAAGGACAGGCAACTGTTCTCTTGCCGAGGAATTTTAGTCGTGTATAACCTTGAACTCACCTTACTGTCTCTCTGTATGTTCTGTGAGATAGGTGAGCATTCAATTGGCAGGGGCATCCCCTTCTTTAACTGTACTCACGCCACGGTCCTGAACTGTTTTCCTAAATGAAGAAGGGAGACGGCAGGGGGTGGGGACAGCAAGCAGAGAATGCACTTTGAGTAAGTTTTACAATTGACTATTCAAAATACTAGAGTTTATGTGCATGCATGCCTTCTACAATATTTAAAATAGAAGACTCTGTTATATTTTTTAATTTCTGCTTTGTATTTCACTCAGAACTAAAGTAGGTATTTCAGAAATACTCTTACACAAATCAAATACAGAATGGAAAGTGGAGACAATGTTAAAAATTTCGCATATTTAAGCATTTCATAGGTGATCGTCCTTTGAGGTCTGGGAGGAAGGAAGGAAGTGGCTGGTACTTGTGTTTGGTATTTTCGTGGGAAGTCATCCTCTCAATCCTGATCTGATAGTTGTAAATAGCTTTGATGTTTGAGAAGTTAGTTTTGAAAACCTGAAAGAAGACTAAGTAGTGAGAACTATGTTTAGCATTTGAATAGAATATGTTAGTTCCCGGCCCCATTGCGTCTTCTAGGTAAATGGAAAGTTGAAAACCACTTTTTTTTTAAAATTCATTTTTATTGTTAGACTTATTGGGGTGACATCTGTTAGCAAGGATTACGTCGGTTTCAGGCATACAATTCTACAGTGCATTGTCAACTTGATGTATAATAAGTTCAACACCTAATGTGACTTCTCTTTCTGTCACCTTATATTTAGCTTCCCCCCCTCCTCTCCCACCCCCTCCTCTTTCTCCCCTCCCTAACCCACTCGTCCCCAAATAAACATTAAACTATTGATTGTGTCCATGGGTTATTTGTTTGTACATTTCTTTTTTTCTTTGCTTTCAGTTTTATATTCCGCATATGAGTGAAATCATGCAGTTCTTTGTTTTTTCTGTTTGGCTTATTTCACTTAGCATGATGATCTCCAGGTCCATCCATTTTGTTGCAAATGGCAATATTTCATTTTTTCTTACAGCTGAGTAATATTCCATTGTGTAAATGTACCACAGCTTCTTTATCCAGTCATCTGTCGCAGGGACCTTTGGTTGTTTCCATGTTTTGGCCACTGTGAACAGCGCTGCTATGAACATTGGGGTACATAAGTCTTTGCGGACAAAGGTTTTCAAGTTCTTTTGGTAGATCCCCAGAAGGGGGATTGCTGGGTCAAATGGTAGCTCCATTCCCAATTTTCTGAGGAACCTCCACACTGCCTTCCACAGTGGTTGTAACATTTTGCACTCCCACCATCAGTGTACCAGAGTTCCTTTTTCTCCACATCCTCTCCAGCACTTGTTATTCCCTGTCTTGTTGATAACAGCCATTCTCACAGGTGTGATGTGGTATCTCATTGTGGTTTTGATTTGCATTTCCCTGATAGCTAATGAGGATGAGCATTTTTTCATATGTCTGTTGGCCATTTGTATTTCCTCATGGGAGAAGTGTCTGTTTAGTTCTTCTGCCCACTTTATAATTGGGTTGTTTGTTTTTTTGTTGTTAAGTCTTATTACTTCTTTATATATTTTAGATATTAGACCCTTATCTGATGCATTATTGGCAAATATTTTCTCCCATTCAGTTGGCTGTCTCTTTGCTTTGTTGATGGTTTCTTTTGCTGTGCAGAAGCTTTTTAGTTTGATATAGTCCCATTCATTTATTTTTGCATTTACTTCCCTTGCCTTTGAGGACAGGTTCATGAAGTCTTCCTTGAGTCCTAGGTCTATAAGTTTAGTACCTATGTCTTCTTCTATACAGTTTATTGTTGCAAGTCTTATATGAAGGTCTTTAATCCATTTTGAGTTAATTTTTGTTTATGGAGAGAGTTCATAGCTCAGGTTCATTCTTTTGCATATGTTTTTCCAGTTTTCCCAGCACCACCTACTAAAGAGGCTGTCTTTTCCCCATTGTATGTTTTTTGCTCCTTTATCAAACATTATTTGTCCATATATTTGTGGGTTTATTTCTGGGTTTTCAGTTCTATTCCATTGGTCTCCATTTCTGTTCTTCTGCCAGTACCAAGCTGTTTTGACTATTGATGCTTTGTAATATAAATAGAAGTCAGGAAGTGTAATGCCACCAGCCTTATTCTTTTTATGTAGTATTGCTTTGGCAATTCGAGGTCTTTTATGGT
>PVJL010020406.1:0-12144 GCA_004026885.1 Lyroderma lyra
CTGTGAGGAGAGGACTGGATGATACCTGCATTACCCTGGGTTGCATTACAGGAGAGAGGAACACTGAGTTTAGAGAACCTAACTCTTTTATAATGGGCAACAAGCCAGCCTGACCTTGCCCCAGAAGGAGATATTATTTTTATTATAGAACAATGAACAAACTTACTCTTTGCTCTGGAGGGAGGCCTTGTTTCTTTCTTCCCAGATTGTTTGTTGTATAAGGAAATCTTGAAAAGATAGCCTGGAATGAAAGCAGTCAGTGTCTCTACTGGCAAGATGTGCAGAAACACAAGAGTCTCATACTTTGTTGAGCTTAATTGGTGAGATACATGTTAGAGATGGTTTCTTCCAGACAAAATCAGGGTACCAGGGCCCTAGTAGCTCTTTAATTTCTTCGACCACATAGAGAATATAAGATTGAATTCCAGACCCTAGGGGGCCACATTCATGGATTAAAAATTTCAGGAGGTGACTATTCCTTTTTTTCTTTCTTGCCCCCAAGTCTAGAGCCTCTGTAGAGATAGGCTTAATTTGCTAGCATGAATATTTTTTTCTGGGCCATCCTTGTTTAAAGTTGCAACCATCTTCAACTGTCCTGGTTTATTAGAATGGGATTCTCAAATTTAGCTCATCTAGTTTCAATGGCCCAAGGCTTAGTCTCCCATTCCCTACTCTGATATATGGATTTACCTTCAGGCAATCCCAATTTTTGCATTTGCTTACACTTCACACTCAGTTTTCAGTTTACTCTTCTTCTTTTTAATGCCTTTGGGATTTCTCTTACTATCTTGCAAGCTAAGCTGTGTATTAAAAAAGAAGCTCACTGTAATCTATTCAAGACCTACTAGTACTGTATAAGAAAGGCTTTTTAGAGTATCTAGTTCATACTGTTCCAAGCAAAAGCCAAGAGAATCTTCAAAAAATATAACATAGTTTGCTTCACTCTTTTCTTAATGCCCTCAGATGGCTTCTTCTCACACTTAAAATGTGTACCAACCATCCTACAAAGCCCAGAACTCATTCTTGGCTCAGCTCACATCACCTCCTCTGTGCCTTGCTGCTCCTCAAGCATAATGATCTTGTTCCTTCTTGCCTTGGAGTCTTTACACTGGTGGCTCCCTCTGTGGGGCATGTTCTTACCCCTTTCTTCATATGGCTGGCTTCTTCTTATCATTCTCATTTAAATGCCACATTTTCATAGCAGCCTTTCTTGACTAGCTTTCCCATTTTTCATCATCACAATGTTTTAATTCTCTCTATGCTCTCCTTATTAGCTGACAGTTTCCTGTTCATTGTCCATTTTCCTACTAGGACTTAAGACCTATAAGAGCAGGGACCTCGCTTGTCTTATTTACTACTATCTTCTCAGAGTTTAGAATAGTACCTGACATACAGAAAGTATGCAGTGCTAATCTGTTGAGTGACTAGAACTGAATATGGGCTACTTATTCTCTTTAGGCAGGACCTAGGCTCTCCGGTGCTCCAGAGTGCCCACTATTTCCTGTTGTCTCCCAACACAGCTTGCTTTGCTCTCCTCATCTACTTATCTACCTGGCCCCATAGGTATTTTAATTTTCAATCTTTGATCTTAAATGTTACTCTAATCATCTTTAGCATCTTGAAAGCAGAGGCTGTGTTTTATGTGTCTTTTCTACCTTCAATGTCATGTATGTAAGTTAAATGGGAAGGAATTAATATTCATTGAATATCTCCTATCTGTCAAGCACAACACCATCATTGTAATTTATATCCTCACAGCACCACTATGGGGCCAGGTATTATTATTTATGTCCATTTTGCAGATGAAGAAACTGAGGTTTAGAGTTTTTTCACAGTCATATAGTAAATAAAGGATCTGGCATTGGAACTCACCTAGACAACACATACTCAGTGTGAACTATTGCAAAAGGATTGCTCATGTCTGATGAACAGCTGGCTGTTTTCAATTTGCAAAGTGAAGACTGAGAAATTAATTCAATATTTCAGGTCAAGTTTTACTTGAACAGATGGCTTTACACTTATCAACTTCATTCCATTGAGTATGTGAAGATTTAGCTTGAGGTATGTCTATATTTGGCTAGAAGCAGCTTTGGAAATGTTAATTATGCACTCAACATGAAGGTTCTATATATCTAATAAATGTCTGCTGGTGGCAAATATTATGAAATCTGACAACAAGGAAATTTTTCTGAAGATAGTTATTTCAATCAACTCATTACCTGTCCCTAAATCACCGGGCAAAGACAGACACTGAATGCACCAAATATGTGCCATGCAACCAAGCAATCTTTAAAATAACAAAACCTTATTTTTATTTTTTTCCAGAAATTCAGTATGCCAACAAATTTCTTTACATTTCCTGGATCTTAAAAAAAATTACACACAACTTTTGGACGCAATACAACAGAACAGAATGAGAAAGGGAGTCACTTTATTTTTCTTAAAAAAAGATAAAAACATATTTCTCATACTTAATTAACATTTAGTGATATACATGTTCATTACTTATGTACAAATGGTACATCTTCAATGACTGACCCATCTTCAGAGCACTGTGGTATGTAAAATTACACTTAGGTTTTATGGAAAAAACTGTTTAAAAACAGTTGCATGTGGATAGCAAACACTTTTTCATTTTTGTAAACATCACTATTAGTGAAGTAAAGCTCCCAATGGAATCTTTAATTAACATGGATAAGAGAAAGCCAATACCTTTTATTTTTATTGCAGATAAAGTAGAGAGGTACCTCCCTTTAGATAAGAGGTGAATTCTTGAAAAGCTGTGTGTAATTAAACTTAGTAAGTAGGGTGTTTTGAATGCAGTGGGAGAGCTAATATTTAAAGCAACAAGTAACTCACAGAATGGCTAATATTTTAGAGCTGTTAAGTGTTTCCTTAATTTCGTTCTTTAGAAAATCCTTATCTTTGTGAACAGGGTTTCGCTCATTTGAGCATGCCTGTGATGTACTTTTAACCATTTGAAACATAACCTCATTTATTATGAAAAGATGGGTAGTACCCAAAACATTTGACAAAAGTAGGAGTGTGGTCCTGATAGAGAGAGGGTAAGAGAAATCAACCATGATCTGTATCATTTCTTGTATTATCCTCCAGAGGTGCTCCAGTGATATATGCTAACTTAATCTTAATTTTGAGTCTAAAAATGAAGGCATGTTTTCTGCTCAGGTATAGAACATGGTTTGGCTTAAACTGATTACCCCTGCATATACATTTAGCTTGTGTTCATTCTCAAGCAATTGGCTACTTCAATATTAAATTTTTTCTGTTGTTGCATATTGGCAGGATATGTGGTGAGGGTAGGTGGCGGGGAGCGTGGAAACTAAAGGTTGTTGAAAACAACTGATCAGTTGTAACTACTTTCAAATACTAACCAACTAAAAACATTTTGAGTATTTTGAAACCAATATTAGTAAACAGAAAGGCAACTTATTCCTACCAAGTTTCTTTGACCTGTATAAGTATGTATTCATTTATTTCTAAGGCTATTAAATTATTGTTTATTTAGTTAGTACCACTTACTATCATTTAGAAATAGGTTTAATGAAATGATTTTTTTTTTTTTTTAACAAAATGAGTGCCTGTTAGTAAGGGGAAAAAAGGATATGGATTTCTGATGACATGTATGGGAAAGAAATAGAAATAAAAAGAGGAGAGATTTTAAATGCTTACTTATAAAGTGTATTAAATCCTTATGCATATACTAGGGAGAATTAGAAAAAGTATTTATTTGCTAGCAGCTTCTATATTACATGTGAGCATTGAAAGTGAAAATGAGCTTTCTATATTTTTTGGAGTTCCTTGATGATGTTTCCTGAAAGATAGGGACATCTATGTTGCTCCAGAACCTATGATATAAAGATGTACTTTTTGCAATATACAGCTTGATGGAGTAATAGTTTATGTCAGAAACACTTTCTCAGTAAGAACTTGTACAGACATGAAACTGAACACAGACTCAGTAAAACGTTTGAAGTGTTGCATCTCTTAACTAAGTAGTTGTAACTAATTATTACACAGTGAAATGAATGAACAGCAGAGATGGGGGAACCTAACATGGCTCCTAAGATGTTCAGAAGGCATTTTCTAAGATGCTTCCTTAATAAATGAGGCTTCATCAGCCTCTTGGCTACTGAGATAGGAAGGATTTAGGATTGACTGCCTTTTAAAAAATAATGTTGAAAGGTTAAAGCTTTTGTTTTCAGTTTGATTAAAAAAGGACAGCTTACAAACCTCAGTACATATATATATTTTACATATTAATTCTAGCACATTTATATTTGTCTTCCTTGAAATATTTCCTGATTGTGATTTCTCATGAATGTAATTTGTCATGAATGTTATCTGATCTTATTCAATGATAGTTTCCAGTGAGCTGGTGTTTAATCCATAATCACATCTTCCAGAAAATCACTCCCATATCTGCTGATCTAGATTTAGAAGCTGCTTTGACACGTGGATGTTTCACTCTGGTTCATATCCATTTCTGTACTCTGATCTTTCCCAAGCGCTTCCTTCTTGATGTTGATGTACAAAAGCTGTTATTCGATTTGTTTAGCTTGTGCTCATTCTAGAGAATATTGGCTTAGCAGAACTGCAGAAAGGAGCAGGGGAGAGGAGGGGAAGAGAAAGAGAAAAGGAAGGAAAAAAAAGGCATCATTTTATGTCAGCAAGATTTTGTGCATATTTGTAATAGAAAAGCCACACCAACAAATGGTTCCAATGTACTTGTTATCAAAGAAGATAGAAAAGCTTGAGGTTTTTTTCCCCCATTAAACAAATATCACCATCTTCTCGTAAGAGGTCCCCTCTATAACCTAGATATGTATAGTCCCTACATCTGGTTAAAGATTACAAGCTGCTTTGAAGAAACAAGGAAAAATGCGAAATGATCTCAAGCTTTTTATTTTCTTCTTGACACAGAAAATGTCTCACACGAATGTTTTCCTTTTCCCTCCAAGTTTTATTTATTATACGATCCACATGAAAACTGCTAGGAAAGAAATGATTATAAAGCTGAATCATTCACAATCCAATCCCCTTGAGACACCAGTTGTTTTCTTCCCATTCTTTACCTAAATATGCACTTACTTATTTTATATAGTTGGATTACAGTATAAATGACACATTTATCATTATGCTGAAAGAGTTTTCTGTATTTCTACTTGCTGCTTTGTCAGCATCGATTTGTAATGGCTGCATAATATTCCATTCTGTTGCATTCCTTTCCATCCCATGCTCAATATTCTATTCTCTACTATTTCACCATTGTCAGAAATGTAGGTAGGTTTCCACTTTTTTGTTATGATCAGTAATGAATATCTTTGTATATAAAGCTCTATTTGCTCTTTTAAATTCTTTCTTTAGGACAAATTCTTAAGGGCTGGCTGCTTTTCCTTTTCTTCAATATAGTCAGGACTATGCCTATATTGATATAACCTAACCACAAATAGTTTGATCGACTTCATTCTTTGGATGATTTTCACAGACTTTGACACTGTTAATCAGGTTTAAAAGTAACCTTATGTATGTGAAGATGGGTCAATATGTCTAGTTAGCCAATTTGGGCTGAAGACAAAACCAAACCAAACCAAACCAAAACCCAAAAAACAGCCTGCTGGGTTTTGCATCACAGAGCTCTTAGATACACAAATGATAATACAATTAGCCCATTATTCAGCTATAGCCCTTAATCTACATCATAAAATAAGATTATGGTATCCAAATGAGTGCTAGAGAAACCTATAAAAGATTCTGTTGTGTCTAGTATTTATTCCCTGTTTTCCAATGTACTTTTAAAAATCTTATTCACATTGTGATTTTAATGAACTTCTCTCAGTGAGAGATCTCAGTTACGTTAATGTACCCAGACTACCCAAACGATAATTGAAATATGATCATGTCATAATGATGATTAGTCTGTAATGATTCTATGAAATTGAATCATGCTGGTAGAGCCCTATGGAAGAGAATGATTTCTTCGGATATTATTGAAAGCAACGTAAGCAATTGGTGAGTTTTATACAGAACTGTGAGCACTTCTGAACCTTGAGAGGTCTCTGCTCTGGTGCCTTGGAGGTGTTCTTGCTAGACGGAATCTAAAGTCAAGTCAATGGGTCCAGGATTCCACTATTCTAGAAATTTTTTACTCTGGATATTTTTCTATTTAAAATCCATGAAGCTGAATGTCTTGGTTTTCCAGGAAGATGTGTGGAAGGTGCTAGCTGGGGTGGAGGGAGGATTGGTTGGGGGCTGTAAACATATGAAGGAGAACAGGGAAATGGGTATTGAAAAGCAGCTATGAACGTGGAAGAGAAGGTAGCATATAGAACTGCCCAGAGCTTTCATAGGTGTGTGCTCAGCAACTGAGCATAAGATTCATTCTCCAATCAACAAATAACAATTCCATGGACCAGGAGGAAATTTCAGCAGTCCATGGACCCATGTTTGAAAACCACTGTAACCCATTTGTTGACATCCAGAACCAGAGACTCCTACTTTCTCTTTCCTTGGCTCTACGTCGGCTGATTTGGCTTTATGATATCACAGAAAGAGGGCAAACAGGGATGGAAGGCCTTACATCAGCATCAGGAGCACTGACACCCAAGTTAGTGGAGAAGGGTGCTTCCTGCAGGGTAGGCATCTCCCTGGGAAGATTCTGAGTCTTTTTGTAGGAAGAAAACATCTGTGGCCAATTTCACAAGGGTTCCTGTTTACACCTCACCATTGGACCCACAGCCCTGGGGCTGACTAGGACAAATAAATCATCACCAACCCTTCCTGGATTTGGTCTGTACTTGGGTCACCCATAGTGTCCATGTAACTGAATTCCTCATTGGCTTCCTCACTGTAATCTTACCATTGATTATTCAAGCCTTCCCTTTTTAAAGCTCTGTTCTTCGTTTTATTGTCAACATTGGGACTACACTGCCCACCCACAGCATCAATCAATGTTGAGCAGGGAGCTGAGGAGTGAATGGAAAAATAAGAGAGTGAAGCCAGTGAACCAAGCCTGGACTAAGGTGAGGCCACTAAGCCTCCTAGGGTACAAAATTTAAGGAGGTAATCACTCTCAGTGTTATGCAAATGCAGGGTGAGTGCCTCCTTAAATTTTGCACAGAATGTAGGGTGGGTACTTCCTTAAATTTTGCACACTAGGCACCCCATTGGCTTCATTCTAGTCCCAGTACTGCTGTTGAACACAGCTTGGTTATCACGAGGCCACCTGGCAATGTTTGCTTGAGTTTGAGTTACTTAGACTCTGCTACCACTGTGTATTTTTTCTTCCTAGTGCATGCCACCACCATGCAACAGAAACCCCAGGGTATGTGAGATTTCTGCAGACTATGCAGGGCTAAAAATAGCCAGCATATTTATTCCAGTGGTAATCAGAACACAAACACTCCCCACACAATATCAGGTAAACACTTTGCTGGGGGAGGAAAATTAGAATGCTACTGTGATTACTTAAATGGCATGCACAATGAGGAATTTTCCACCTGTGGACTTGGAAAGGGCTAGCCCTTTGAGCACATTTGTGAAGCCAGGAGGTGGAAGAGGATAAAAGGCAGGGTTTTGCTCTGCAGATGTTGCCATCACTCCTTCAGTCTAAGGACTGTAAGACAAAAAGGCAGTTTGCAAAATTTGGTGGAAGCATTAGTGTGGTTCCACTGTGATCATCACTTTGTAAAATATTCTGCTTTTTTCAAAATTTTTCCCAAGCATCATAGATGCTGCATAACTCAGGGGAGGCAATTTAAAAGATGCCATATTCTCCTAGGTTTGTAAAGAGCAGGACTGAGTAAATAAGTTGTTCAATGAAGCTTTGGATCTTTGTTCATTCAGGTTTGTCCTTGTAACATGTCATGGGTTCTGAGTTGCCCATATTCCATTTCCATGGGGCTTTTTGCAAATCCTTTTTGAAGCTGTCATATGAATCACTGCTCATGAGAGCCGCATTTATAATGGCCATATTGTCCAGAGTATTTAAATGCTGTATTGTTGAGTTTTCTATGTGTTTGTGGACTTTGAAAGATCTCCTGTGGTTGTTTCTGCTGATTGTTTCTACCTGACTTACCCATTTAGGGCTTGGAGTCTTCATTGTTAGGATAGCTGGGGAGCAGGCACTGTTTGACTGAAAAAAATATTTGGTGGGAGTGTCAGGCTTTTAGCAAAAGAACAGCTTGCTTAATTTTTGTTGTGGAAGTGAGTAAGGGAGGAATTCCAGGCTATTTTATTCTCATTGGTAATATAGACTTAGTCATTTTCTTCTATGTTATTGTCTCAAATGGCATCTATCTCTAGTAGAGTCTTCTGACACCCTTTATCTTTGGGAGATTAAATAAAATACCATAGAAAAAATATCCCACCATCTGTGTCCTCAGGTGCTCTAGACAAGATGTTCCCCACAGTGCATATGGCAGGTCAAAAATATCTGAAGATTTTTTGCCATTTCTCCTATCGAGAGGTGGGTCTAATCTTCCCTTTTCATTGAATCTGGGCTTTAAGAGTATAGAAAGTTTATTTTTTATTGTGGTAAAAAAAAACGCCATAAAATGAGATTGATCATCTTAACCACTTTAAAGTGTACAGTTCGGTAGTGTTAAGCATACTTATATTGTTGTGAGACAGATCTCTAGAACTTTTCCATCTTGCAAGTCTGAAACTCGATAGCCACTCAACATTTCTCTTTCCCTCTTCCCACATCCTTTAGTAACTCACATTTTGCTTTCTGTTTCTATGAACTTGATGACTTTGGACAGCTTCTATAAGTGAAATTATATAGTAGTTGTCTTTTTTATGACTGGCATATTTCACTTAGTATAACATCCTCACAATTCATGTTGAAGCATGTAACAAGATTTCTTTCCTTGTTAAGGCTAAATAATATTCCATTATACAAATATAACATTTTATTTTTTCATTCATTCATTAATGGACATTGGGTTGCTTCCACTTCTTGGCTACTTTGAATAATACTGCTATGAATGTGAGTGTACAAATTTTGCTTCGAGACCTGCTTTCAGTTCTTTTGGATATATACCCGGAAGTGAGATTGCGGGATCATATAGTAGTTCTATTCTTAATATTTTTGAAGAATCTCCACAATGTTTTTTAAATTGATTTGTTAAAATTCATATTTTAAATCAATATAGCAAATGTGTGTACATTTATTTTTAAAAAAGCAATATAGTTTGCGTACATACTTGGAGAGTTGTTGAGAATCTTCGAGACATAGGAAGTTTATCTTTTTCAAATGTGAAATGTGAAAATATCTTTTTCACATTTACCCTCTCATCTTGTTTCAAATACCACTGAAATAGGCAGAGCTGCAATAGTGTTATTTTCTCCAGCCTGGCTGACTCCCAGATAACCAACCGGTTTGGACACATGGTTTTCTTTCTGCCCTTGGGCTGCTCCCTCAAATTGCCTTTGCTGGTTCTCCTTCATCTTCCAACCTTGAGATGTTGATGTGACTCAGGACTCAGGTTTTGGGCATCTTCTTTCCTCCACACTCATCTCCCTGGTGGTTTCATTCATTCTATTGACTTTAAATACCATGTTTATGTTAATGATACTTAAATATATATTTCTAGCTCTGTTCTGTCTCTTTAGCTAGGCACTGTTAGTCCCTTTGACATCTCCATTTGGTCATCTAAGCAGTATTTTAAACTCAGGTACCCCAAGCTGGGTTTCCGAAGTCACTCCCCTCAGCCGCCCTCACCTCAGTAAAAGACTACAACATATGCCTAGTTTCAGGCCAGAGACCTGGGCCCATCTCTGACCCTCCTCTCTCCTATACTCCCCATCTGATTTGTCATGAATACTGTTGTTTCTACTTTTAAAGTACAGTATATCCAGAAACTAGACTTGTTTTTTTCTTTTACATTTCCTTGTTGCTACCCGGCTGTCATGTTTTTGCCTAATTGACTGCAATAGTCTCCTAACTTGTCTCCCTGCTGCTTCTTTGCTGCCCCTTTACTTTTTTTTTTCTTTTTTCTTTATTTTCTTTTTCAGTTACATTTGACATATAATATTATATTGGTTTCAGGTGTACAGCATAGTGATGAGACATTTATATAACTTAGAAAGTCCTCATTCTGATACATCTGGTTTCCCTCTGACACCGTACATAGTTATTACGAAGTTACTGACTGTATACCTTATGCTGCACTTTACATCCCTGGGACTATTTTGAGACTATGAATTTGTACTTCTTGATTTAATCCCCCTTTTTACTCACCCCTCCTGCCTTCCTCTCATCACCCTAATAAATCTAGTACCCATCTGATGCCACACATAGTTCTTGCAATATTATTGACTATATTCCCATGTTAAACCCTACATCCCCATAACTAGTTCTGTGTAACCACCAAACTGAACTCCCCACTCTCTTCCCCTTATTTAACCCCCTCCCCAACCTTTTTTCCATCTGGCAAAAACCCAAGTGTTTCCATATCTATGAATCTGTTCCTGTTCTGCTTCTTTATTTTCTTTGGATTTCACCTGTAAGCAAAGCCAACTTGAATCCATCTTCCTCTGACACGCCATTTAGTGCAATGCCCTCCATGTCTTTTGATTAGAGCTTTTAATCAATTTAAGTTGAAGGTAATTGTTGATATGTTGCTGTTGCCATTTTATTAGTCATAATTTTTCTTTTTTCCCCATCTTATAGTAATCCCTCTAATATTCCTTGTAATACTGGTTTGCTGGTGATGAACTCCTTTAGATTTTTCTTGTCTAGAAGTTCTTTATTTATCCTTCAATTTTGAATGATAGCCTTGCTGGGCAGAGTAATCTTGGTTGTAGGTCCTTGTTTTTCATCATGTTTTTCATCTGCCACTCCCTTCTGTGCTGTAAAGTTTCTGTTGAGAAATCAGCTGACAGTCTTATGGTGTAGAGAAATATTGCCTCCCGATAGCCTAGTCTGGGATACCCCGCCCCCTCCACCCCCACCAGAGTCACTTCCTGGTTCTTCTACTCCCTGAACTCCTGTTCCCACCAATCTAGCCCACAGGCAGGAAACTGATGATTATTATGGAAATGCTGTGCTATAAATTTCCCCACCCGGCCTTTGTTTGGGGCTCAGACTTTGGAAACAACTCTGAGTCCCTGGGCGTAAAATAAACAACCTGAACTTGCAAGTCTCCGAGTGCCTCTGGGTCTTTCTGACAGGTGAATGGGTAGAGACTTCTGCAACATTCAGAAGGTAGAGCCTTTCCACAACATTTTGGTTCCCTGACCGGGAAGCCAAAACACGCTGGCCCTTTGCAGCCACCGGTTTGGGTGAGCTCAGGTGGTGGACAGCGGGAGGAGCCACGGAGGTGTAGGAATGTAAGTATTTTCTTTCAAATAAGGGCATAACTTTCCTCCTTGGAAACCCACCGTAGGAATCCACCTTAGAGCAGGTCCCTATCCTCTCCCCCAACTCATCCTGTTTACACGAAAGTCACATGGCCTGCCCTAGAATGTCTTTGTCTCCTCTCCTTTGTACCTTTCCCCTCGTGAAATGTGATAAAAATATAAAATAGCCAATCGGGTGAGGTTAAGAGTGTGAGGTCTGAAGCCCTAGCCAACAGGTCAAGACACAGGTTTAATTAAGCTTGCGTTAGGTATAAAAAGATGTGTGACCCTTCACTCGGGGTGCTTGCAGCTTTTGTCCGGGTCTGCATCTATGTACCCTTCTGCAGAAGTAAAAATTGCCTTGCCGAGATATTTAAATCTCCGAGTACTTATTTGTGACACCAGAGTTTCATTTCCAACAGAGGGGAAGGTGCACCGCCCCCCCCCCCCCCCGCCGCCCACTTAGGCAGTCTCCCCATTTCATGATCACCACCGACTCACAGGAGGCTCGACAAGACAGGTTCCGGACCAGGCATCGGATAAGGTAAGTGGGCAGAAGGGGAGCCCGATCACCTCCCAGGGACTCACAGGAGTCCCAGAGTCAGGAATCGGCTGGGCGGGAATGCTATAACCTCTGAATGAATGTGTGAATGTGTGAGTGAGTGCAGATCATGGAGGCTGTGTCCCCTGACCTATTTTGTAGCTCCGCGGCCTTGGCTATGGAGTCCGAGTGGGCCCTAACCTGCGGTTCCGTGGCGACGTCATAAGGCATAACGGTGATTT
>PVJL010020407.1:0-12130 GCA_004026885.1 Lyroderma lyra
CACCTGCCCACGCTCACACCTGCCCACGCTCACACCTGCCTACACCCACACCTGCCCACGCCCGCCGCCAGCCCGTGCACAGCCCCTGCCCTTGCCCCTGCCCCACGCTCAGCACGCCACAGCAGGGTTATTTCTAAGAAGTTTCTGAGGGGGCCAGAGGAGACACCAAACTTCTGCAAATGCAACAGGAAGGACAGGGCGGGCGCTGGCTGCGGGCAGGGGGTTGACCATCCGCTACCTTCCATTTCCAAGTGACAAACAGCACTTGTGGCTGCCGCGCCCCAGTGTAGAAGCAGCACCCCTGCGAGCCGAGCCCCAGTGCGGGCCGGCCCAAGGCCCCTCAGGGTGCTGCCCGGAGCCAGCACACTCGCTCCCCACAGAACGGACCCGGGGACAGGACTGTGCTGACCAGCAGCCGAGCCACCGCTGGTCTGTGCACAGGAAGGCCGGCGGCCCCACGCCCAGCACAGGAAGGACCCGGTCTAAGGAGCAGCCTCCCGCGGGGCCCTCCGGGTCTCCTACTCCACCTGCCGACCGCTGTCACCAGGAGGCCAGTGGCCTCCACTTCGGCACCAACCAGGAGCCGCACGAAGCGCACAGACCTGAGGCCGCCGCAGACTCACTTGTCGTGGGGTCTCCTTCCAGGGACAGCCAGCCGAAGGTGGAGGTGGCGTGAGAGATGTCTGACAGCGTCCGGCGGGCCAGCGCCGCGGGCACAGGGTGCCTGGGGACATCGTAGCCGTCCTCTTCGCCTTCTGGCTCCTCGGGCCCAGGGCCGGCAGGGGCCGCAGTGGCACTGCCCTCACCTAGAGCACAGTGTGCAGTTACCTCCTCTGACCCCGTCTTCCGACACATCCGCGCGTCCACACACGCCCGTACAGAGCAGCCGGCCCCCTGACGTCCCCCACGGGCCAACGCCACACGAGGCCCTGCGCTGGGAATCAAAGAAATGGACACTGGGGCGCCGCCTGCGTGCACTCTCCGCGAGTCAGGACGGGGACCGAGCACCCGGCACCTCCTGCGAAGAAACGGGGTGGAGGGAGCCGCCGGTGTCACAAGGTCTGGGCGGATGAGGACGCGTGAAGGGAAGTGGCCACGACAGCAGGATGCACGAGAGGGGCAGCTTCAGGGCCCAGGGGTCACGGACAGTGTGCAGTAACGGCATTCGGGAGCGCTCTCCACCTGGCCGCAGAGCACAGCCCACTCGGACGGCACGTCCGCTGCTGTCCAGGTCGCAGGACGGCTACTCACCGAGCGGGCCACTCTCCGTGACCGGCGGCGCTGCCTGGGCCTGGATGTTGTACATGGCTTCGTAGGTGACGCCGTCGACCTGCTGCTCACAGTCGCACACGCTGACCGGAAGGGAAGAGCACAGGGTCTTCAGAGACGGAGCTCCGCTGTCGGCTGGCCTCCCGGTGACGCGTCCCGTGTCCACAGCGGCTCCTGCCCCCACCTCCTTCAGGACAACCCCTGTGCCAGCCTCACCAGGAAACGCTGCAGCACCGCGTCCCACGAGGGGAAACGGGGTGCGTGTGCTTCTGCGAGCACCGTGACGCGTCCACGACGACGCGCTCCTGCTCGCACAAAGGCAGACCCCAGGCCAATGTGGGGCTGGTGGGGGGTGGGGGCCTACCGTGAGCTCGGGGGGGTCTCCAAAGGCCACTTCGCCTCCGGCTTCTGAAGCCCCAGGGGCCTGGAGGACGGGGTCATGTACTCTGTGTCCTCCTCACCGCCACACTGCTCCCCCGGGGGCAGCTTCGGCACAGGAAGTGGTCTGGAAGACGAAGGACGGAAATCACAAAGACGACACGAAGCGTCATCCGGGTGGCACACCCCAACTCCAGTCCGACAGCCTCATCCAATCCCCCGGCCGAGGCAGGCGTCAGGAACGTGCTCCCCCTCGCGGCTGACAGAGGTGCAGTGAGTGCGCCTGAGATGTGGGGCCCCGGAAGTGCCTCCTGTCCCCGAGCTCTGTCCCCAAGTGGCAGACAGGGCAGGAAACGAGGCGGCAGGGGCTCTCTGACCACGTGCTAGGAAAGCACCACGCAGACGTCGACTCTCACCTCCACGCACGGTTCCAGAACGCGCGGCCGGGGAAGGCTGACTCCGATACTCCACGGTTCCCCTCGTTTTACACAAGAGGAACGTGGGGTGACGACAGAGAGTGTGGCCTGGGGGCAGCATCGACCCGGGGCAGCAGCTGACCAGGGCGTCTCCTCCCCTCCTCTTCACACCTGCCCTGCCCATTCCAGCCCCTAAGAAACACCTTGGACTTGGCTGTGTTTCCATGGGGTTTGCGTTTCCTATTTATAAAGGCAACAGCCACTTACTACGAAGCGCCCAAACGCCACGGAAACCGGGCAGACGGCCGGCAGTGCCCAGGACCTCACTTGCCACTATACTGCTGTATACACGCTGAGCTCCTGCGGGGAGCGTCCTAGTGTCCGCAGGGCGCACTGGACCGGTCAGCTGGGTGACGAGGACGGGGGACAGCTGGAGCGTGGACGAACGAGGGCCCCACAGCAAGGGAACGGGAGTGGCGACCCCAGGGGGCGAGCACCGGGCGTTCGCCGTAAAAATCTTTCTCCTCCACTGTGCGCTAAAATGCTGGGGGGACCCCTCATAAAGCCCCAGACCTGACCAGCTTTGGGGGAGGATGAAGGGGGATGGGCACTTCCTCACACAGTTTAGCAATAAGAAACTGGCCTCACGCTGCTGAAGCGCGATGCAGTGGAAGTGCCGAGCCTAACGGCCAAGGCTGTACCGAGGGGCTCCGCTTCCGAGACTCCCCCGCAAGGAACACGCAGGACGGAAAGACACGGCCAGACGGCCGCGCGCCAGGCAGTGACCGCCGCCCCCCGCGCCGACCTCCCCCTCCGCGGGCTCATCCGCGTTCCTCACTCAGGTGGTCCTAAAGTCAGTGCCACCGCTCTGCCATCCACTAAAACACGTGACAACCGCCGTAGCAGGAGAGAGTAATGACAGCCTGAGCATGCTTCAGAGGCGCCTGGTGAAGTCGGAGGTTCCGCACACACGGGCGTGGCGGGGGGCGCGGCAGGGGCCGTGGTGGGGGCACGGTGGGGGCGCGGCAGGGGCAGCGGGGGCGCGGCAGGGGCAGCGGGGGCGTGGCAGGGGGCGTGGCAGGGGGCGCGGCAGGGCAGCCCCCACCGGCTAATGACCTCTGTCGCCAGCATATGAGGTCAGGGGTAACCTCTAGTCCTCCTACACCGCTTCCCTGTGCTTTCTAAATATTCTTTCGTTAACGCGTTGCCTTCATAAAAAGGAGGTCATTAAAGGGGCGACCAAAAACTTTAATCACAATTCTCTTTGCGGATGATGTTAATAAAAACATAAAGCTGCACCTCCTCCTCCCGGTTTGGCAATGCAGAGTTTACAGAATTCACATTCTTTCTCTCCCCTTCCGGTCCTTGCCACCCTCCCCAGGGGAAGGGGGAATAAAAAAGGATTTTGAGGAACTGTTTAACCCACAGGGAGACAGGCCCGAGGGACGACGAGAAGTTTAGGAGAGGGAGTGCACCAGGCCCCGCCATGATCGGAAACGCACACTCACTCACACGTGCCAGCTCACTCACACGTGCGAGCCGCGCCCAGCAGACCGCACCGCCGGAAGAGACAGCACTGGGGAGCAGGCCGGCAGCCCCGACCTGAGCGGCAAGACCCCAGGGCCGGAGAGCACACCCAGGGGAGCCCCTCGCTGGGGGTCTAAACAGGGAGCTTCAAGGAAGCTTCAATAGGCTGGGGAGAGAGGGACTGGGATCTTGGGGTACCAATCTGTGAGGGGCCAAAAGTCCTGGGAAAAGGAGCAGCAGAGAAGCAGGTTTAAATCCCGCCTGCCACGTTCCCCGGAGCGGCTGCTGATAGCGGCGTGTGCAGGGGGCTGGATCCCGAGACACCGAGCAGTGTCGTAGCAGCTGGAGAGTGGAGCATGTCCGGGCTGTCCCACCGGGCTGGACATTGTATGTTATCATTTGTGTGTTCAGTAAGAGAGGATGGAGAGTTTCATTAGAAAACGTACTAGCAAATGCTATGCATCCAACAACCACAGAATACACATTCTTATGAAATGACAGTGTAGACCGTACTGGAATTACCACAAACTGGTCAGTAAAGCAGGTCTCCACAAACGTCCTACGTTGAAATAGGAGCGTGGTTTCGGACCACCGTGGAATGAATGAAGCAGGAAAGCTGCAAAGAAGGTTAACCAGATGACCTTCCAACCCAGGAAGGTCAGGCGGCACGCTAATAACTGACGAATCAGAGGAGGAGTCACGAGTGTAACAGCCAAGGCACGTTCCAAAGTGACGGATAATGAAAACACGACACACCAACGCTTGTGGCATGCAGCTAGAGCATCTGTTATGGACCAAACGGGTGTGTGTCCCCCAAACTCCTCTGAAGCCTTCACCCCCAGTGTGTCTGTATGTGGTGGTGGTGGGGGCCTCTGAGGGAGTCACTAAGAACAGAGTGGTCGCAGGGCGGGGCCCCGATTCAACCGGACTGGTGCTCCCACGAGACACTGGAGAGCTACAGCCACCCACCCCTCTCCCCCACGCGTGCTCGAGTCAGGGAAAGGCCCGCGAGCCTGCAGGCGGTGGGGTTCACGGTGGGCACGGACTGCGCACACCCGGACCATAGATGTCCTCGAGCGCACACGTGACAGATTCCAGACACAGCGTGTCAGGCCACAATTTAAGTCTCAACAGATTTTAGCAGACAGATATCACACACGTATCTTCTCTGACCATGGGATGGGGGTGAGGGGGAGGGTTAGGAATCGGTAACAAAAATAAAACTGAAAGCTCACAAAACTGTGGGAACTAAGCACACTTTTAAACAAGCAAATGATCAAAGAAGAAATGACAAGGGAAAATCAGAAAGCTCTTAGAGGCAAATGGAAACTAAAAGGACGCAGCAAAGCAGCACGAGGGAGAAACGTGGGCCTGTCCATGCCTACGTTAGCGGGCTGGAGAGATCTCCAATCTAACTCTGCAACACCAGGAACAAGAAAAAGAACCAGGCTAACAGAAGGAAGGGCACGATGAAGATTAGAGATAAGGAAAACAGAGAATGGAAAAACAAACAAAATCAGTGAAAGCAGAAGTTACTTCTGCGAAAAAGATCGACAAAACTGACAAACTACCTAAATGGACTAAGAAAAAACATAAGACTCAAATGACCAAAATCAGAAATGAAAGTGGAGATGTTACTGGCAATTCTACAGAAATAAAAAGAATTATGAGAGTCCTACGTGGGCCATAAAGAATGATCTGACTCCCAGCCAGGGCACCACCAAAAAAGAAGAGAGAGAGAATGGCATCTTACCACACGGTGGACCACAGAGGGTGTTACGCTAAAAATAAGTCAGATGGAGAAAGACAACTACCATGTGACCTCACTTACATGTGGAATCTAAAGAACCAAACAAATAAACAACAACAAAAAAATAAGAAACAGACTCATACAAAGAGAAAAAATAGAAACTGACTCACAGATACAGAGAACCAACGGATGTCGGCCAGAAGGGAGGGAGGTGGGGAGCAGGGTGACAGGGGTGAGGGGAGTGACAACTGCAGATCGCAGTTACAAAACGGTCACAGGCATGGGAAGCACAGCACAGAGAGCACGGTCAGTGCTGCTGTAGTAAGTACGTATGGTGTCAGACAGGTACGAGACTTACTGGGGGATCACTGCATGAATTACGTAAACTATATAAATGTCTAACCCCTGGGGTGTACACCTGAAACTAATATAATACTGAATGTCAACTGTAACTGAAAGAAAAAATGTAGAGGCAAAAAGGAGTACTATGAATACTTAATTGTAAGCAAAAAAACTGGATAATCTCAATCAAGTGAACAAATTCCTACAAGCCCAAAACTTATCAAAACTACGTCACGAAGAAACAGAAAATCTGAATAGACCCATAACTAGTAAGAAGACTGAATCAGGAATCAAAAATCTCCCAAACAAGAAAAGCCCTGTTCCTGACAGCTTCCTGTGAATTCTACCAGACCTTTAATAAAGGACTAACATGAATTCTTCCCAAATTTCTCTAAAAAACCGAAACCACTTCATAACTCATTCTACGAGGCCAGCATCACCACGATACAAACTCAGATGACAGGAGGCGGCAACAACAGGCCCACATCCCTTCTAAACGCTGATGCAGGAGTGCGTACTAGCGAAGGGAATTCAGCAGTACGGTGAGAGGATCACACAGGCCGCGGCCAGGCGCAGCCTAGCCTGCAGCGCTGTCATGGTTCGCACGTGAAGGCTCATCAGTATAAAACACTACATCGAGGGAATGAAGGGAGGAGGGTTCCCCGGTGGAGTGGTGGCTACTCAGCGCTCTCACCGCTGCGGCCTGGGTTCGACTCCTGCTCGGGTAACCAACCAAAAAGAAGAGAGAGAAAAGAAGGGAAAAATCACCCTGATGCAGACAAAATTTAACACCACTCATGATAAAAACACTCAACCAAACAGGAAGTACCTATACGTAGTGAAGACTGTGTGAGGCATTCCCTGGTGGTGTAGCATCTGGGCTTCGGTACCCTTGATGCCGCGGCCTGGGTTTGATTCCCAGCCAGGGAACCCCCGCAAACAAAAAGCCGTGTGTGAAAAACGCACAGCAAGCATTACACTCGACGGCGGCAGACGGATGCATTTCCTACAAGGCCGGGGTGCCTGCTCTCACCGTTTCCATCCAACACCAAAGTTCCAGCCAGATCAGTTAGGCGAGAAAAATGAGAGGCATCCACATGGCAAAAGGAAAAGTGAAGCCCTCTCCCTGTTTGCAGACGACTCGATCTTGTGTGCAGAGAACCACAGGCTCCACAGAAGAGCTGTGTAAAAAGAAATTCATTCCCGTACAAGGATACAGAGTCGACACACAAAAATCAGCTGCATTTCTGTACACAAGGAACAATCCGAAAAGGACATTTCAGAAACAACGGCATCTGCAGCAGCGTATTTAAAAAAACAACCAAAAAAACTCAGGAATTCACTTAACCAAAGAGGTGAAATATGATGAAAACTACAAAGCACTGCTGAAAGAAATTAAAGCAGACTTAAACAAACAGACAGACAGCCATGGACTGGAAGGCTGCATGTTGTTAAAACGTCGGTACTACCCAGAGCAATCTGCGAGTCAATGCAATCCTCATCTAAATCTCAGAGACCCTTTTTTTGCAGAACTGGAACTCATCCTAAAATCTGTCAAGGGATCCCAAACAGATAAAACAATCCTGAAAAAAGAAAAACAAATGGAAGATTCACACTTCCTGATTTCAGAACTTTCTACTAAGCTGCAGTAATCAGAACAGTGTGGCACTGGTCCCAGGCAGACGCACGACTAATGACACACAACGGGAGGCCTAGAAATGAACCCTCACATACATGGTCACATGGTTTTCGTCAAGGAAGCCAAGACCACCCAACGGGGAAAGGGCAGTCTCTTCAACAAATGGTGCTGGGAAAAACTGGACGTTCACCTGCACAAGAACCAAGCTGGACCCTGACCTAAAGCCATATACTATAAAAACTAAGTCAGAATGGATCAACGACCTACATGTAAGTCCTAAAACTAAAACTCTAAAACAAAACTCTTAGAAGAAAACACAGGACAAAAGCTTCATGACATTAGATGTGGCAACGATTTCTTGGAGATGACACCAAAACAAAAGGAGTAATGGACAAGTTGGACTTTGTGAACATTTTTAAATTCTGTGCATCAAGATAGTATTTCAGGTTCTTGATGAGACAGAATGGGAGAAAACATTTGCAAATCACTTAATATCCAGAAGATATAGAGAACTTCTGTAACTCCACACAAACAACCTGATTAAAAAATGGGCAAAGGCCTTCAACAGATGTTTCTCCAAAGGTATTAGAACCAGTGAGCAGGAAAGGGTGCTCAACATCGCTGGTCGGCAGGGAGATGCAAGGCACAAGCACGACGAGTTATCACCATCAGAACGGTCACTATCGAAGAAACCAACCAACCAGGAGACAAGTGCTGCTGAAAACTGGGGAGAAGCCGGAACCTGAATGCCGCTGATGGGGTGTGTGGTGGTGCAGCGGTCGTGAAAAAACGGCAGGGCGGTGCGGCAAAGAGGAAGAAAATGAACAGAATTAGCATATGACCCTGCAATTCAACTTCTGGGTACACACCCAAAATAAACGAAGGGCGGGTCTCAAAGAGATGCTGCTCACCCACGTGCAGGGCAGCATCCCTGCGACACCTAGAACCTAGAACACGGAGGCAGCCCCAGTGCTTGCTCAACGGTGACCGAATGAGCCAACTGTGTGCGTACACAGTGGGGTGACCCTCGGCTCTTAAAGGGAAGTTCACACACGGTATGACACGATGAGCCCTGAGGACGTCATGCTGGTGACATAAGCCAGCCACAGAGTCTGGTCCCATTTACATTACAGGAGGTATTCAGAGTTGTCAAGACTCACAAAGACAGAACGTGCGGTGGTGGGCGGGCTGGGGGAGGGGACCACTGAGTTTAACAGGTACCTGGAGTTTACAAAAGGAGAGAATTATACGGACACAGACGGTGGCGATGGCTGCACAGTGTGACTGTACCTAATACACCGCTAAACGGACTCTTCTAAATGGTAAGACGGCAAATTTTGACATCAGTATTTTACCACCAAAAAAGCAGATACCCAAGAATTAAGAATTAATTCTTGAGATTTAAGAATCAAAAAATAATAAGAATTGAGAAAATAATTATTTAAAAAAAAAATGAACACAATCAAAATGACCTTTTAGGAAAGATTAATAAAATTGATGAGCCAGAGTGACCTGCGCACGGGTACATAGGGGAAGAAGGGGGGCAGTGACAAGATGACACAGGGCACGCAGACCTGGCGCACTCAGAACAGTCTCCGCCCCGCACCAGGCTGGCTCCGCCCCCTGTAAGTGAGCCCACTAAGAGCGCAGGGCAGCAGGACGCTCGCTTCAGGGCACTCACCTGGCAGCCAGAGAGTAAATGGCGTTGGCAGAGGCAGAAGGCTTGATTTTGGGGTGCTCAAACTCGGGGCCTGCTAATGGGCTGCTATTCACATTCTGCAAAGAAAAGTGTTGTTGAGAAAGGACCTTCTTAGCCCAGCTACGAATCTCCTGCTACTCAGTCAGCGCATTCAAAGCGCTAAGGACAGCGATGCGGACAGGGCCCTGACCCTCAACGCTGTGCTCAGGCGTCATGACATCTGACAGGAGCACAGGTGCTCTGGGGGGGAAGCTCAAATGTGAGGGCGAGGAGGACAGATCTAAACAGAGCCAAGGAGATGGCTTTTCTGTTCACTTTAACTCTAGAAACACCTGAGGAAACTGCACAAACACGACTTCAGGCTTTAAAAACCTACACACCTTTCTGTGTTGATGCCCCCAGGAAGTCAGACCTAATCCACTCTCAGTAATCAGACTGCCCACCACACAGATGCCACTTACACCTGCTACCCTCCCCCTCCCCCACAACCCAGAAATTCGTAGCTCACTTCCAGGCCTCCTCCCCACTCTGCCAGTTCCACCTTGTCCTCAAGATTCCCACCCACCCACTGGCCAAGTCTTGCTTAAAAGGCTCATCTCAAATGAGCACGATGAGCACATCCCTAGTTAATCAGGTCCAGAACCTCAGGGTGTGTGTGTGTGTGTGTGTGTGTGCGCGCGCTGGGGGGGGTTCTCATCCACTTTAAGACTTATTGGGTCTTCGTTCCCACCCCCCAAAGACGTGACCTAGCCTGGCTGCCCCACCTGTTGTTCATGAACAACCACTCTCTCTCCTGCAGAACTCACACAGCTCCCTGTCCCCACTGCTCGAGGTCTTTGCTCAAAATTGTACCCCCATTCCTCTACAGACCCTAGCCCCAGCTGTCCCACTACCCCTCTGTTGGTGCTATTTTTCTCCACAGAACTCATCAGTGCCCGACATTATATACGTCTTATTAACGTGTCGGCTGACTTTCTCCTTCCTGCACAACAAGGTGAAGTTCGTGAGGGCAGGGTTTTCTGTGGAGAGCATAAACGAAAGAACAAAAGTATGAACGTACGCCTCCCACCCACCATTCCGAGCCCCTCATCTCAGGCCCAAACCTCCACCATCTTTGGGGACGGGGTGGTCCGGGCCCTCTCACGCACGCGCCAGCCCCTGTCCTACTGTGCCACACTAACGGCCTGCTGCACTCACATCAAAGGACTCTCCAGCCCACAAACACCCCGGGCGGCTGGGCCCGCAGCTCTGACGGACCCCGAGACCGCGTCCACGCGGCGGAGTACTTGGAACGCTCGCTCCATCTGGGTCCAACGGCCCCTTCCTCTACAGCCCCAGGTGTTTATGGGCAGCGCTCACGGCGCGTGCGCACACGCTCCGACAGGACGTGCACGCATGCGTGTGCGCTGCACCACCCACATGCCTCCTGAGGGCAGGCGCTGCGTTCCCTCTGAACCCTAAAGCAAGCCCCTCACCACACTCCGGCCGACGCCCGCCGCAGGCCCAGGCCGCAGAGCCCAGCTCACAGCTCACCGTGGAGGGGTCCAGGCTGAGCGCGCTCCCGAGCCTCGGCGCCTCCGCTCTGGGCTCCGTCTGGGAGGGCAGCGCGAACGGCAGCGAGTGCCGGCTGCTTAGCTCTCTCCCCGTCCAGGGGTCGCCAGGGTTTGGGGCCACCGCTGGTGCCTTGGGGATGGGTCGGGGCAGCCACGATTCCCCAAGGCGGCTCGCAGGGACAGGGGGCAGTTTGTCCCTGGGTGGACAGTCGCCGGGGGTGCAAGGCAGGGGGCGTCTCTGAGGCCGGGCCTCCGCTCCCGCGGAGTAGGGCCGGTCGGGGGGCGGGGGCGGCGGGAGGTCGCGGAGCGTGGGCGGTATCGGCAGTGGCTTGTCCTTGTGCAGGGAGCCGGGAGCCGCCTGCGGGAGCGGGGCGGAAGCAGACCGGTCAGAGCCTACGACCCCCACCCAAGAACCAGAGGACGGCAGAAACCGGTGCGCGTTACCTTCGAAGCAGCGCCAAGCCCGGAAGCACTGGAAGGAGCAGATCCTCGCTGAAGGTCAAGTCGTGGCGGCACGGGGGGAAGGGACGCCTGCGGGGCCACGGAGAATGGTGAGGGAGGCCGCTCCACCTGCCAGGAGAAGACGGGCCGTGGTCACGCTGGTCTGCGCGGGGGGAGCAACTACCATGTGACACTGACTGCGACACCCGCGGGGGGCCTGGGGGGCACTTCCTGAATCCTCTTCAGGCCATTGTAGGGGAGGTGGGGACGGGGGTGGGGAGGGGACAGGGGCGCATCTCGGGCACAGAAACAGCGGCCCAAGCAATGCATCTAGGAGCGGCTGTGCTACAAAGATACCATGGTTTTCACAAATTACGGTTTTCCACCTCTTCATCTTCAGGGAAAGAACAAAATTTTTCATGTAAAAAGGAAGGCAGACATTAACCTCTCAACAAATCTCCCTGAAAATGATGTTTAGGGGCAGAACAATCAAAGAGGTCAAAGATGTTACATTCTTTGGCCATACCAGCAACTAAACACCTCAAGGGTTTAAGGAAGTAAAAAAGTATTAGTCAGGCTAATTCTCACTTCATCGTCCATTTCTAGACCAGGAGACAGGGCAGCCCTACCCAGTACCCAGAAACATACCCGGGGAGGCAGCCAAAGTGGGGAGACAAGCACGTCCCCCGGAAGGACGCCCCAGGAAAAGAACTCCATGAACAGGGGGCGAGCAATCTGCCGGATGCAGCGCTCAGAACGCGGTTAGGAGACTGTTCGGTGACCTCGATGAGCACTGGGACAAAGAGACGGGCACCCTGAAAGTGCAGACGGGAAACCTCGCAGGGGAGCAGCCGGAAGTGAGGAAGACGGCAACGGAAACCGAGAGCAGACCGGAGGGCATCGACCGGGGAGGCGATGGCGCAGGGGATCGAGTGAGCGACGTGGAAGACACGGAAGCAGCGGACGCCCCGTCGGAGCAGCAAAAGGGAAAAAGAATCTAGAAAACGATTGTTTAAGGCGCCTCTGGGACACCGACAAGCGTAAGGACACACGTCACAGGGGCCCCAGGAGGAGAGAGAGGGCGAGGGACTGAAAACCTCCATGAAGAAATGAGGG
>PVJL010020408.1:0-12129 GCA_004026885.1 Lyroderma lyra
TGTAAGAAAAGATGAAATATTGCCATTTGCAACAAAATGGATGAACCTGGAGATCATCATGCTAAATGAAATAAGCCAGACAGAAAAAACAAAGAACTGCATGATTTCACTCATATGCGGAATATAAAACTGAAAGCAAAGAAAAAAAGAAATGAACAAACAAATAACCCATGGACACAATCGATAGTTTAATGTTTATATGGGGATGAGTGGGTTAGGGAGGGGAGAAAGGGGAGGGGGTTGGAGAGGAGGGGTGGAAGCTAAATATAAGGTGATGGAAAGAGAAGTCACATTAGGTGGTGAACTTATTATACATCAAGTTGACAATGCACTGTAGAATTTAATGCCTGAAACCTATGTAATCCTTGCTAACAGATGTCACCCCAATATGTCTAACAATAAAAATGAATTTAAAAAAATGAATTTAAAAAAATAAATAAAACCCCCCAATAAGTCTAACAATAAAAATGAATTAAAAAATAAAAATATACAATAACTGTCACCTCCAAAAAAATAGTGTAAGTATATTTACAAACTAAGAATATTTTGTAGTTTCTATGAAAATTACAAGAAGTGATTGAGCCCGGAATCATTTGAAGACACTTATTTCAGATAATTTTGAACAGATGGTGTTTATGTAATACAAGCTTATGTGTATTATGTAATTCTAAAAGCAAAACAACTCATGGGACTAAAATGACAACGTTTGCTATCAGAAATAACTAGTATTAATTTATATTTCAAACAAATAACCACAAATCTACAGATAATTTTTTTACATTAATGACATGGACTGTAATTATGCAATTAAATTTTATACAAACAACCAGCTATAACTCATGGTAGAAGTGTAGACAATTGACAAAGCATAGCTACTGTTTGTGCTGGTATCTTATTCATATTTCTTTGTTCTTGTCTGGCTACATTTCCTGGAAAACTGGGTCACTACAACTTGAAAACGCTAGTACTGTTATGAACAATACCAGCCATTCAACAAATCCAGCAAAAGCTAATTTCTCCTTCCTCACTCTCCCAAATCTTCTGCCAGAGGCCACTGATGTTGGTTCTTTAAAAACCCACAAGGTTTGTGAAGTGAAGTAATCCAAGCCTGTGCATGTATCTCAGGTGAGGGGTTGAAAAGTGGACATGCTAGCTTTAGTCAAGTTCACAGTTTCTGTCATGACAAAGATTTTGCAAAGATACATCTGAAAACCATTAGTAGTGATCATTAACTTAAGCTTGTCAGGGCAGCTTTCCTAAAGTAAAAATGTACAATCACCTTCAAGTATAACTAGGAAGAGAAAGACCAGAGAACAGAGACCAAGTCTCAGAGAATCAGAGAATGCAAATCAGCCTTGCATGTATCTTTTTAACTAATGTCTTTTTAAGATGCCAATTTCCTCACCAGACTTCAGTTCTATTGCTCCTTTTGTCCTCCCTAGTCCAAACTCCCAAAGTAGTCTGGTCCCTAACTCTGCCAGAGTTAACTTTGAGACTTGAATAGCAGCAAGTTTCCACCATTGTTACCTAACTGGGTTTCCAAAGCTTTGCACAGCCACCTGTTTACAAAATTTATACTTTGTGTTGGAGCACAGAGGAAAAGAAAAGACCATGTCAGACACTTGGATCTGTAAGTTCCAGGATCTTCAAGGGGGTGCAGTATCCCAAATACAAGTGCACACATTCCTTTGTGCAACCTGGTGGGCTCACACCACTTGGTCCACACACACCCAGTGACTTCTTTCCTGGTTATTCCTCTTCAGCCATGACACCAACTCTAGCTGCCAAGGTTCATATCACTTCTGGCCCATTTGGAAAGATGATGCCCCCCAAATACTTAGCATTAAAATGCAGAAAATGAAGACAGTATTTAAGACCAAGGTGATTTGCTGTGCATGGCCAGCTGGAGAGTTTTCTTAAACTGATCACTAAACCTGGGGCATTTATGATTCCTGCTCTGCCTGGTGGTCTGTGATAAAAATTGGGATTCCTGCATGTCTTGATGGCTTGACATAGGGTGGGAAACCCAGCTGAACTGCTCTATCAGTTTTGTGTGCCCTGCATGCTTCTAAAGCATCCCAGCAACCACAATCCTTGTTTGCCTTCAAACTTCTCCCATCCAAACAAAGACAAGGCCATTCCCTGTCCTTGTCTCTCCCAGCGCTAAGATCCTGGAAGCCCCAATCCAGTGCAGCCTGTGCTGGTCAGTCAGGGCATGACACCTGAGTTTTGTCTGGATTCCCCAAATGTTTGGAGAGTTCAGCATTGTTCTGGGAACTAAGGTGACACTAAGAAATGTGAGTGTATCTCGTCCCTCAGGAATCTATCTCATATTTTTATACACAACCTAATGATAGCATCTACAGTAGCACATATTCAATCTTTGGCTTAATGTCAAAGAGCAAGATCCCACAACTGTATGCAAGCACACAATTTTTTTATATAGCATGAGGACATTTTTTCATGGCTCCAAAACTTTCATGCTTCTTCATAAAACAATCAAACACATCAAAACCTGGAGGACACTGCTGGTTTCTGAGCCTGCAGTTTTATTCATATTTTTACTAAAAGAAATAGTACTAATGCCAGGTAGCATTGATCATGTAATTAGTATAAGAAAGGCATCATAGTAGGTTGTGTATCATTACTCCCTTTAAAAGTCCAGTGACAGAGCATCACCATGATTTCATTGTACACAGGCTGATGAACCAAGCCACTGCTATGTCCCCAGTTTGTACTTAAACTGCCATTTTCAAACCTAAAACTGGGCTCAGGGGCAAGCAATCCATGGGTTTCGCTTCAAAAATGAAGACTTCTGAGATCCTGAGGCAACCTTTCATATTGGGTCATTTTCTCAGAGGATCCTTCCACATAATACTGTGTGCAGTCATGTATCTTACACACACACACACACACACACACACACACACACACACACACAATGACTGCCTACCTGAAGGTACAAAGGGAAGTACTCACTCCAGAGGTTATCAGACAAAGAAAGTGGCGGTAAGCAACTCTGTAATGGTGTGGTGTCACCCAAATTTTGGGCATCATGCCCAGTGCCAATATATAAAGTGGGGAGAGTCTGTGGGCTATAAACAAAGAAAGCAAAGTAGAAAAATGTTAGCCTGAACAAAAGTCATTCCTAGGCATCTGAAATAACAAAGTGTTGTTTATGTTGTTCTACCATGTGTACCTGTAATTAGGAGCAGACAAATACACTGTGGAGGGGCTTCTAAAGAGCAGGCCCTCAGCTTCCATTTCTTTATGATAATGTGCATAGATGCAGTGACAGCAACATTTTTGCAGCCTGCAGAAGACCCCTTTTTCACTTCTTCTTCATGATGACCCAGTGTGTTCCAAGTCCTTGGCAAATTATTACTACTTTCTAGAGGTTTTTCAGAGCAGAGGGCATCTTAGAGTCTGAGGAGCCTGGGTTATGCAGAAATATGGCAGAGCAATGGAACACTGGCCCCATAAAAGATGCCAGGGCAGCCTTGTTGGAGTCTCAGGTCCCTCATTTAAAAGTGTGTGGAGTGATGGCCCAGGATCAGTTTAGAGGCTTCATAGGTAAACTGGACACAGTAAAACAGTGCAGAAGAAAATAGAATAAAAGAGCTGCTCTTCGGTGTTCTTGCAATTTCCTAAATCCTGTAGTCACAGCTTGTTTGCTTCCTGATCTCTGGTGTACCAACAGCTTTGAGAACCCTAGACAGGGGAGTATGTTTTGATTTCGGGTTTTCCTGTCTATGGCTGAAGTACTACATTTTTACCTCCAGGGGGTAGGTGGTTTCCACTATGTTCAATGGCCCAAGTTTCAAGAAAAAGAGGTCGTTTAGGGTGTTTCTTTCTCTGGACAACAGGCATTGTTGATTATTAACATCCATCTTTACAATGTAAGTTGCTCACAGATGAGAGGGTATTCTGAGAACTTTTCACAGATGTTTTCAGCTTTGATGTCTGTTGCACTTGCCCTAAACAGTGATGATAGTACCCACATGTACCTTTTTCCCCCGGGAGCTCAAAGCTTGGAGTGGGAAATAAAGAGCACCAGAGCAAATTCTTGTGAGAGAGAACAGTGAGTGCTGTAGAAAGGACCACTGACATAGGTGTGTCTGATAGGTTTCAATAATGCATTTTTTCTGTGAACTAAATGAAAATGAGCCATTCTTGCAGAAGTCAAAGAACAGTGTGCTACTGTGGGGGACTTCAAAGGGGCAGAGACATAGAGGTAGAAATAAGTTTGGCCAGATGGGGTGCTCGGAAAGCCTCAGGGTGCTAGAAAAGAGCTGGGAGTTAAGGACAAGAGGGCCAGACCATGCATCAAGCATATGCTTGTTGTTTGCCGGGTGGCACCAGCCACCTCACACAGCACTTACAGCAACAAACATAGACCAAATCACAGTCCATTTAATCAGGCTCCAGGCTCGGTAGAGGTGGGAGCTTCTTCCTTAAGGTGTCTTAAGATGCTGGGGTTCCCTGTCAACAAGGCTCACACTAAAAGAGGTCTCTCTGCTGCATCATGCATAGACTGGTGGGATTCAGCTTAAACAGGGCTCAAAGGCTTTTCTCTCTGTGAGTGGTAATCTTCTGTTATTATTTGTTTATTTTTGTTTGTTTATTGTATTGGAGCCCAGTAAGTCAGATTATATGTTAACCTGCCTTAATAGAACATAGGGTTAAAACAAGAAAGAAAGGTATACAAAAAAAGAGAAACAGTGAGACAAAAAGAAAGATACATAGACACAGAGAGGGACAGATTCCAAGAATCAAAGATAATAACAAAGGGAAACAGGCAAGCAGAGACACAAAGAGGTAGAGTGAGCCAGCAGAGTCATAAAAGTTCTATATCTCAGTGTTAGAAATGACACACATAATCTCACCCTGTTGTATTATTTACTTTACAACCCAGTCAAAAAGTTGATCCATCCTCGAGCAAAAGGGCTAGCACAAGGATGTTTCATCTCGAGGTAGCCACACTGGCAGCTACTGTGAGGCTGCCCAGCTTAAAGGATGAGATGAGGCACTTTGATCAGAGTCTAAACTTAAAGGTAGACCCTGGATGGTTCTTTGCCCAAGGGGTTTCAGTTAATTTCCACTGTTCTGGGATACAAGCAAAAGTATAAGGGAGAGTCACTGGATTCCAGACCACACCGAACCTCTGGAACCTATGTTCATTGATCTGCTCAGCATTTTTGTCATTGCCTCATTGTTACATCTGTGCTTGAGCCACTCTGACACCAGCCAGGGGTTCAAGAAACTACAGATGTATTAATGTCTAATAATAGCCTGTGAAGTTCATGATGGAAGAAGCAATACTATGCTAATGGAAGTCTAAGGAAGCTCTAATAGTGCATGTATGTCCAGGGTTACATCACTGGTAAGTAGATGCAAGATCTGAACTCAGCTCTGGATTTTCAAAGTTAGTGCCTTAGCAGAACCCAGGCATTTCTGGTGTGTGAGGTTGCCTGTGTTTATGCAACTGTGTAAGCTCTTGGCATGAGGTGAAAAGTGAGCATTCACCGACCCAGAGAGACCATGGAGAGGTATTGTCTTAGACGGAAGACCAGGTAGGTGACTCAAGGCATTGACTTCAATGTTTGATCATAGAGCCCAGCAGAATTTGGAACCCTGCTAAACAGGCAACCACATTCTGAAGAAACTTCTGCCCAGCTCACTTAGGAATAATATTCAATGCAATAAAATACTTTCTTGTTGTATCCTTAGGTCCCATGGCAGTGATCTCAGTAAAACTTTAGTTAAAAACCTTTCTCTTACTTCAGGTACTGTTCAAGCCTCACTCCAGAAGTTTTTGGAAATTTTCCAAAGAAAGCCAAAGGTAATACAAAAACGACCAAGGCAGTCAAGTCCAGGACAGGACAGCTCACCCATCCTACATTGACAGTCTTATTCTCCTCCCTGTGTGTTTGTGGGGTGGTGAGGTGGTGGTGGTGGTAATATTCACCAAAAAAGGTCATGCTCTGAGCAAAAGTTGGCTGTGGAGAGTTCTATAGCCTAAGGGGGTGGGTCAAGTTAACACCCCATGTCAAGCATAGATGGCTTGGGTGTGGAGGACAAAGAGAATTGGGTAGGGTTAATTTCAAGTCCACCAGGAACATGTCAAGTCACTTAGTTTATGTTTGGGCTGACACAACCTATGCTTGATGTGGGAGCTAAAGGTCCATTGACAGAAGGGCTCTGATGCATGCACACTGGCTCCTGGTCTCTGTCACCGCAGAGATCTAGACAGGACATCAGTGATGATCTCAACGAGGACACCCACACCATATCCCTCTGCATGAGAGGCATGCACACCATGTCACCAAGTGCCAGTGAAAATCCTGTGAGATTTTCCATGGAGGTGCTTTTAAAAACAGGGGCCAGGGATGGTTATGCAAGTCCACAATCCCAGACACTAGCCAGGCCACACTTTATGGTGGACTTTTGGGTTTGCTTGCAGGTCATGTCAAGAGGCTTTACCTGGAGCACTAAGATTAACTTCTGCTGGTACAGTGGGACCACCTGAATTAAAGGGAGATGGAGACTCAGGATTAGAAGAGACTGTTGGAGGTGCACATCAGCCCTCAAGAATGGCTAAATGCCACACACAAAAAGAGGAGCTCAAGAGAATATCAGTGGGCCAGGTGAAATGACAGGACTCAGATTGCCATTTGGGCCTGCACCCAGGTGAGTTGTCTTCTCTGAGGGACCAGTTCAGGGGTCTTAGGTTTAAAATGCACTGGAAATAATGGACATGAATCACCTTTGTTTCTGTCCTCAGGGCAGCTTTAACTCAGGAATCACAGCACAGCCAAGACCCTGCTGTTTTGACTCCAGAGGAGTTAGTTGCTGGGACAGCAGCTGGTCAATACCAAATGCATCCAAACCCTGAGGAGTGTCAACTCCGAGCAGCTGTACCAGCTGCAGGTATACCTAATGGTTAAAGAGCTGCAGTTCGATCATCATCAGATAGACCTGTCACTGTTGGGTGGCCAGAGGCTGTGCTCTGGATTAGTTCCTGGAAGGACCTGGGCTTGGCATAGGACTCACCATTACTGGATGAGGAAATTTCACTTGCACTAGCTCTGGTGTTTCAAAAAAACCTGGGAATGTCATTGTGCCCAGAATTTCTACATCGGTGGCCAGATCTGGAATGCCATCCTGCACTGTTTCCTGTACATCACCTCCAATGTTGTCTCCATCTGAACATCCTTATTATTGTCTTTCACTTTTTCATTTTCTTTTTTATTATATGAACAGTTATATAATATTTTACATTAAAGTGTTAAATTAATTATGGTAAAATGTAATGCTTATCATGGCAAAGTGTACTTTCATGAGCATTTAGTTCGTCCATCATCACTATCAAGCTCTGAAATATTTCATCAGATTGGGAGTAATGGTGCTAAGATAAAAAGAACATCTCACCATGTCTAGGCAAGTGCTCCTTGGTCACATCAGCGTTCACACACAAACCTAAACTACACCTCTATGATAACCCCAAAAGAAAACTTTCATTCGTATTGTGGAGATAGATTCTATCTTTCTGTTATATTAAGTTGAGTTTGTGAGATGAGACATATTTTGAAACTGCAACCTATGCAGGGAAAAGTAGAAACTATACTAGTAAGTCTCATTTTGTGGCTCAGAAATAACTTTAGAGTTAAAAAACTTATTAGTCCAGGGACTATTATGAAAGTAAAATCTTATTGAAACAGATGTTTTATACCTGGGATTACACCAAATATAAAGTAGTATAGTATTTTCTGGGATTTTGTTTGGTTTGGTTTCCTTTTCATTGTCTTTTGTTTTCCTTTCTTTTAAGAAAGGTAGAAACTTATGTTTAATAATTAAAAATTTATCACTATATTTTTTTACAGGATACAAATCACTTTGGGCTTCAGTAATACTTCTCAAAGATAGTTAAAAGTAGAATAATATTCCTCTTTTGGATGGTTGATATCCTTTAGATAATATTAAGGATGAATATCAGATTTTCACTAGATTCATAAGCAGTGACTTAAGTGGTATGTTAGGCTTTTTACATTAAATTTAATATCTTCTTTGGAAATTTTATAGATTTAAGGAAAATGTCAGAATCACAAAGTGAAAAAATACTGTTTTTCTATTTTGTTTTTCTTAAGTAATTTGTAGAAATCACTCAGGTACACATACGTGTACACTTAAAAAGTCTTGTCTGGGAATTCTTCCATCTTCGGAGACTAAAATTTCCTCAATGGGATGGGGTGGGAGAGGAGGGAGGGGAAGCTAAATATAAGGTGATGGAAAGAGAAGTCACATTAGGTGGTGAACTTATTATACATCAAGTTGACAATGCACCATAGAATTGTATGCCTGAAACCTATGTAATCCTTTCTAACAGATGTCACCCCAATAAGTCTAACAATAAAATTGAATTAAAAAATATCTATGCTGGGTTTTATTAAATTCATCTAAGTCACAATAATAATTTTATATATACTGCTATGTACAGATTTCAGTGTCTGTTTAGGGAACTCTCTCTTCATATGCTTTTCTCTTTCTCTACCCAGTGTTAGACTTTTCAAGAACTTAGATGTTATTACAAATTGATAGAGGCATTTTTTGGGTATGAGAATCAGACTGGCTTTTACTGGTTGGAAAATTATGCTGATGGCAGCTTGAATCTTCAAGCTTGGCATTGTGAAATCTGTATTTATTTCCGAGTAGTGATTTTTACACATTTATTAAGTATCCATAAATGTTTTGCAATTTGAAACTTAAATAAAGATAGTAGGATTTCTATTTGTAAATGAAAAATATTTTACTTTTCACCATAAAACTGTACCATTTTATGTTTTCTATTATAAAAATTTTTCTACCCTAGTATGATTTACTTTGGGGCTTTACACTGATGTCAGTGTTTGATCTCATTTAAAATAATTTTGCTATCTTCTGGGTAAATATCATGGTCTTTCTGAGGAGTTAAAGTTTTTAAGGAATTCATCCTGTCCGCTGGGTTCTTCCTCTTTGACATGAAGGCTTTATGTTCAGTGCCCAGATTATTGCTTTTGTGGTGTCTTGCTGTAGGGCAGTAACTAGGTGGATCTGGGGGCCAAGTTTTGGTGGAGAACATGAAATTTACCCAGAAGATAGCTTGTTACAACTGGAAGGGTCTCATTTAAGTGATGGAGAATTTAAAGCAGCCATTCTAAGGCTGTGAGAGAAATGAAAACCTATTGGCAGAACACCATAGCTGAAATAAATAATGTAAAAAAAAGATATAAATGACATAAAAAAGGAATTCTGTGAACAAAAAGAACAACTTAACAAAAAAATTCAAAACATAAGAAACATTGAGATGGAAATACGAGAAATAAATAATACGGTAAAAGAAGTGAGAAATCAAATAACTGCCATAGAAAACAGGACCAAGCAGATGGAGGAAAGAATTAGTGATATTGAAGACCAGAACATGGAAACAGTTCAGAAAGAGGAAGAGAGGGAACATAGAACCAAAAGGATTGAAAGAACTCTGCAAGAACTATCTGACTCCATGAGACAAAAAAACATCAGGATAATAAGAATAGAAGAGTGGACAGAGCAATCTACAGAGAGAATACTCAAACAAATCATAGATGAGAACTTTCCAAACCTATGGAAAGATCTGGAACCCCAAGTTCAAGAAGAAAACAGGTCCCCCAGATATCTGGACCCCAACAAATCTTCTCCAAGACACATGGTACTAAAGATGTCCAAAACTAAAGACAAAGAGAAAATTCTCAAGGCAGCCAGGGGAAAAAGACTATAACATTTAGAGGAAAACCCATCAGGCTGGCATCAGATTTCTCAGCAGAAACTCTACAAGCCAGGAGAGAGTGAGATCCAATATTCAAAAGTTTAAAAGAGAGAAACTTCCAGCCAAGAATAAATTATCCAGCAAAATTAACTTTCCGATATGAAGGTGGAATAAAGACCTTCTCAGACAAACAGAAGCTGAGGGAATTCGCCAGCACAAGGCCAGCACTACAAGAAATACTGAAGGAGGCTCTTTAGCCTGAAACAAAACATCAGGACAAATGGAACAAAGTTGGGGCAACAAGAAAGAAACAAAAACAAACAAACAAACAACAAACAAAGAAAAACAAAGAAAGAAATAAGTAATGGCCACAGGAAATCCTCACATATCGATCATCACTCTAAATGTGAATGGACTGAACTCACCAATAAAAAGACACAGAGTATCAGACTGGATTAAAAAACAGAATGCATCCATATGCTGTCTCCAAGAAACACACCTCAGCTGTAAGGACAAACACACACTCAGAGTGAAAGGATGGGATACAATACTCCAAGCAAATGGTAACCAGAGAAAAGCAGGAGTGGCCATAATGATATCTGATAAAATAAACTTCAAGTTAAAAAAGATAGTAAAAGACAAAGATGGTCATTACATAATGATAAAAGGCACAATGCAACAACAAGAAGACTTGACACTAATCAACATATATGCTCCCAACCAGGATGAACCAAAATATACAAAGAAAGTACGAACAGACTTGAGAGGAGAAACTGATGAATACACAATCATAGTGGGGGACTTAAACACCCCACTAACAGCCATGGACAGATCATCCAAACAGAAAATAAATAAGGAAATAACAGCTCTAAATGACACATTACAGCAATTGGACATAATTGACATGTATAGGACACTTCATCCAGCAAAAAAAGGCTACACCTTCTTTTCCAGTGCGCATGGAACATTCTCAAGAATAGACCGTATGCTGGGACACTAAAGTAGCCTCAGCAAATTCAAGAAGATCGAAATCATACCAAGTTTATTCTCAGACCACAAACTTTGAAATTGGAGATCAACTGTAAAAGGAAAGCAAAAAAAACCACATATACATGGAGATTAAACAACAGCTTATTAAAAAGGGACTGGATAAAAGAACAAATAAAAGATGAGATTAAAAAATATATAGAAACTAATGACAATGAAAATACAACGTATCAGAATTATTGCAAGCGGTCATAAGAGTGATATTTATGCCATTACAGGCCTATCTTAAGAAACAAGAAATATCACAAGGAAATATTTTAGCATCCCGTCTTAAAGAACTAGAAAAAGAAGAGCAGACAAAACCTGAAGTCAGCAGAAGGAAAGAAATAATAAAAATTGAAGCAGAGTTAAACCAATTAGAGAACAGAAAGACAATAGAAAAAATTAATATTACAAAGAGCTGTTTCTTTGAGAAAGTCAACAAAATTGACAAACCCCTGGCGAGACTAATCAAAGGATGAAAGGAAAGGACACAAATAACCAAAATTAGAAATGAAAGGGGAGAAATTACCACTGATACCAGAGAAATACAAAGGATTATGAGAAAATATTATGAAGGACTTTATGCCACAAAATTTAACAACCTAGAAGAAATGGAAAACTTTGTAGAAACTTATAGCCTACCAAGACTGAACCAAGAAGAACTGGATAATCTAAATAGAACAATCAATAGCAACAAGATTGAAATGACTATACATAATCTCCCTAAAGCCAAAAGCCCGGACCAGATGGTTTCACCAACGAGTTCTACCAAGCATTCAAAGAAGAATTAACGCCTATATTCCTCAGACTCTTCCAAAAAATTGAAGAGGAAGCAATACTTCCTAACTCATTCTATGAGGCCAACATTACTCTAATACCAAAGCCTGGCAAAGACAACACAGAAAAGAAAACTGTAGACCAATATTTCTGATGAATACAGATGCAAAAATTCTAAACAAAATATTAGCAAACAGAATACAACAATGCATCAAAAAGATCATATATCATGATCAAGTGGGATTCATCCTGGGAACACAAGGATGGTTCCACATATGAAAATCAATCAATGTGATACACCACATAAACAAAATCAAAGATAAAGACCATATGGTCATTTCAGTTGATGCAGAAAAAGCTTTCGACAAGGTACAACATCCATTCATGATCAAAACACTAAATAAAATAGGTATAGAAGGAAAGTATCTCAACATAATAAAGGCCATATATGAGAGACCCTCGGCTAACATCATACTGAATGGGGAAAAGCTGAAACCTATTCCCCTAAAATCAGGAACAAGACAGGGATGCCCCCTGTCACC
>PVJL010020409.1:0-12126 GCA_004026885.1 Lyroderma lyra
AGGGTTACGCTTAGGGATTTTGGGTGTGTTCATGGTTCATGTTCCATGGGGATTTTGTTTCAGGTTTAGGGTTAGGGATTCTTTGACTCCAGGGTAAGGTTTTATATTGGGATTGAGTTAATGGTTAATGTTAAAGAATAGGCCAGGTTTAGGGTTAAATTAAAAGCTAGGGATGAGGTTAAGATTCCATTATGAGTTCCTTTGAAACTTAGGGTAAGTTTTGGGTTTAGGGTTCACTTATGACTAAGTTTAGTATTAGGTTCGTCATTGAGTTAGGTATTGTGTTTGGGAGAGTTTTAATTCTTATTCCTTTTTTTTTAAATTTTTGCCACCACATTGGCATTTGAGATCATCAAAACTGTTTTTCAACTTTCCATTTACCTAGAAGCTGTAATGGGGCCTGAATGCACATAGTCTATTCAAATGCTCATCATAGATCTCACCACTCAGTCTTCTCTCAGGTTTTCAAGAATAACTTCTCAACTCTCAAATCTCTTTACAATTATCAGATCAGGATTGAGAGGATGATTTCCCATCAAGATACCAAATACAAATGCCAGCACTTTCTTCCTTCCTCCCTGACCACAAAGGACAATCACCTATGAAATGCATAATAATGCGCATGAATCTCTTTTTCCCATTATCTCAAGGTTCCATTCTGTATTTTAGTTGTGTAAGAGTATTTCTGAAATACTTACTACAATTCTGAGTAGAATACAAATCATAAATAGAAAAAAATACCAGAGGCTTCTATTTTAAATATTCTAGAAGGCATGCACCCACAATCACTCTAGTAATTTAGCAGTCAAGTGTAAATCATAATCAAAGTGCATTGTGTGCTTGCTCTCCCCATTCCCTGCCGCCTCCCTTCTTCAGTTAGGAAAACAGTTCAGTGGTGTGACTACAGTTAAAGGAGGAGATGCCACTGCTAAATATACACTCACCTATCTCACAGAACATACAGAGAGACAGTAAGTTGAGTTCATGTTATACACACCTAAAATTCCTCCGCAAGAGAACGGCTGCCTGTTCATCATTTATTATGGTCCCAGCCACTCAACCACTAAGTATAGAGTAAAACAGAGAAAAGTACGTACATAATTGACCAGAACAAACCACCCTTTTGCTATGATTTATCTGGAATCAAGCAATGCCTTGAAATGGGTATGAAGTGATGCATCCAAATTATCCATTTGAAATTCTCAGTACCCTGGTGAGAGCCGAGGTTTGGAGAGGAGGTTTGGCGCCAACAGGAGCGCCCTTGGGCCAACGGATCCCAGGCTGATGCCGGCAGACATCCCTTGCAGGGCGCACCCACCCTCCCCGATGGAAAGAGGTAGGCGCCAGGGACCTATAATCAGAACATTGGCTGAACGCGAGGGCACAGTTGAAGGGCCCGCCAATCGGGGGCCCAAGGCTGTATCAAGGGCGATGATGTATTGCAGCCCAAGAGCCCATCAGGAGACATAGTACTGTCAGGATTGTGAGTTCAATAATGCGATGCATTTGGGAGCTGTGACCCTGGGAGTGGTTTAGAGGTAAGTTTAGGACTTGTGTTAAGGATGAGGTTCTGCGCAGCTTCAGCTTTGGTGTTAGCCTTAGAGTTAGCTTTGAGGTTAGAGGTTTGGTTAAAATTGTGGTTAGTGTTCAGGGTACGTAAAGTTGGGGTAAGAGATATGTGTACTCTTTTTGTTATGAATAGGGTAAGGATCCATCTTTGAGTTAGGCTATGTGTTAGTTTTCAGGGTAGGTTCAGAGCTAGAGTTTGGATTGGGTTAGAAGAAGCTTTGAGGTTATGGTATTAAAAACAATGAAATGAGAACTCTGGGTAGAAGGGCTGTTGACAGAGTGAGGTAAAGCTTGAGGATAGAGTTAGGTTTTTCGTTAGGCATATGCTTGGGTTAGGGTTTGGGTGAGTTAATGATTAGGGGTAGTTATATACTTAGGCTTCGAGTTACCTTTGAGGTTGGAGTTAGCTTTTAAGATAGGGTAGGAGAAGGGCCTGTTTAATGATGCGGTGCAGATTTCAGTTTATGATTCGGTTTTTAAAATTAGGGTGAGATTTAGCTTGGAGGTCAGGGTTGGTTTTACATTCGAGTTGGGGTTGGGTTTCCAGTAAAAGTGAGTATGGGTTCCTTTCAGGGATAGTGTTATATGAAGGTTCCGGTTTTTCACTAGGGCTCGGTTTAGCATTAGATTTCAGTTTAGGATTATTTCTTGAGTATATTATGAGATTTAGAGTTAGGGTTCAGTTTATAGTAAAACTGAGGGTTCTGTTTTAATTTCGGTTTGGATTTGGTGTTAGATTAGGTTTGGGGTTTCTTTGTAATTTAGGCCAGGTTTATGGTTTGGGTTTTTTATTTATGTATTAAATTAATGACAGTGACTTTGATTAGTAACATTATATTTCCAGTGTGCATTTATACAATACATAATTCATATTCATATATTGCATTGTGCGTTCAGCACCCAGAGTCATTTCTTCCTTCCCCCTATATTTGACCCACCCCTTTCCTCTTCTACCACCTCTCTTTTTCCTTACTTGCTTGCAACCACTAATGTGTTGTCTGTATTTATGAGTTTTTGGATTTTTCTTTATTGCTTTTATTGTTACATCCCAAGAATGAGTGAAGTTCCATGGTTCCGAGCTAATTCTATTTGATTTATTTCCCTTAGCATGGTAATCTCCAGACCCATTCATGCTGTCCCAATCGGCAGTGTTTCATCTTTATTTCTGGGTGAGTAGTGTTTCACTGGGTATTTGTACCACATCTCCTGCATCCAATCAATTGTTGAAGAACATGTTGGTTGTTGATATGTCTTGACCACCATAACTTGTAGTGCAAGGAACACAGCGTTACGTATATCTATATGAGTATGTGTTTTCAGATTTGGAGGGTGGATACCCAGAGAAGGGATTGCTTGGTTGTATGGTATATTTATTCTTAACATTCTGGGGAACCTCTGTACTGTTTTCCATCATTGCTGCCAATTGACATGCCACCTGCAGCATATGAGAGTTCTTTATTCCCACAGCCTCTCCAACAGTCGTTATTACTTGTCTTGTGGATCATAGCCTTCCTATTAATAACAGGTATGAAGTGGTATTTCATGGCATTTCTCTAATAGCCAGTGTACTTAAACAATTTGTATGTATCTCTTGGGTGTTTGATTAATCTGTCTTCTTGGTGAAAGTGTCTGTCCAAGTCCTGTGCCCATGTGTTCATGGGATTGTTTGTTTTTATGTTGTTGAATTCTAGGAATTCTTTATATAGTTTAGGTTTTAACCCCCTTTTAGTCCTTGCTTGCAAATGTCTTCTCCCACTCTGTCGGTAGCCTTTTTGACTCTTGATGGTTTCTTTGCTGTGAAGAATTTTACATTGGGTACAGTCGCATTAATTTCTTTTGTCTTTTACTTCCCTTGCCTTTGATGTAACATTCATCAAACTCTTTCTGAAGCAAGGTCTACAGGTTTGGGACCTACGCTTTCTTCTATGCAATTTATCATTATTGGTAGCATGTTTAGGTCTTTGGTCCAGTTTTAGTTAATTTTAGTATATGTTGAAAACTGTCAGTCTAGTTTCATTATTTTGCATGTGTTATTCTCTATACCCTAGCACCGTTTATGGAAAATGGATTCTTTGTGGCAAGTTATATTTTTGGCTTTCCATAAAAAACCATCTTCATATATTTATGTGGGATTACTTCTAGGTTTTCAGTTCTTCTTCATTGGTGCGTGTGTACCTCTATTTCTGCCAATACCCTGCAGCTTATATTATTGTCATTGTGTGTTATAGCCTGAAGTCAAAGACTGTGAAACCGTCACAATTTTAGTATTTATTTTTTCGGATGCCTGTGTTTATTTGGGGTCTTTTTAGATTCCATAGAAATCTGTTGATGTTTTTCTTGAAATTTTTCAAAAAACTGTCATTGGAATTTTGATGGGTATGGCATTAAATCTGTTCATTGCTTTGTGTAACATGACCATTTCAATGAGGTACATGCGTCCCATTTATGAATATACAATTTCTGCATATCTTTGTGTCTTCTTCAATTTCTTTTTTTTCAGCGTTTCTTTCTTTCTTTCTTTCTTTCTTTCTTTATTTCTATTCATTTTTATTGATAGACTTATTGGTGTGATATCTGTTAGTAAGGATTTCATAGGTTTCAGGCATACAATTCTACTGTGCATTGTCAACTTGATGTATAATCAGTTCACCACCTAATTCGACGTCTCTTTACATCACCTTATATTTAGCTTTGCCCCCTCCTCTCCCAGGCCCTCCCTTTTCTCCCCTCCCTAACCCAGTCGTCCCCAAATAATCATTAAAATATTGATTGTGTCCATGTGTTATTTGTTTGTTCATTTCGTATTTTCTTTGCTTTCAGTTTTATATTCCACATATGAGTGAAGTCATAGAGTTCTTTGATTTTTCTGTGTGGCTTATTTTCCTTAGCATGATGATCTCCAAGTCCATCCGTGTTATTTCAAATGAAAATATTTCATCTTTTCTTATAGCTGAGTAATATTCCATCAAAAATTATCTCTAAATAGATTAAAGACATTCATATAAGACCTGTAACAATACACTGTATAGAAGAACACATTGGTAATAAACTTATACACCTAGGACTCAAAGAAGACTTCATGACCCGGTCCTTAAAGGCAAGGAAAGTATAAGCAAAAATAAATAAATGGGACTATATCAAACTGAAAAGCTTCTGCAAAGCAAAAGAAAACTTCAATTTCTTTTAACATCTTGTGTTTGTCAGAGTATACGTTCCTCAGCCCCTGTGTTAAGTTTCTTCTCAGCGTTGAGGTTAGGGTTAACATACAAATTACGGTATGTATTGTACTGATCTTTAGGGTTATTGCTGTTTTTAGGTGGGTGGTGTCAGTTAGAGTCAGAGTTATAACTAAGGTTAGAGTTAGCGTTCAGTTGGTCATTAGAATTAGGGTTAAGATTAGGGTCATATTGACTTTTGAAGTTCGGGTTTCACTCTCAATTACTGTTATGATTAGACTTAGTGTTATTTCTGGAATTTGGTTTAAGTGAATGCACTGTTTATGTAATGGGTAGGTTTAGGTATGTGCTTAGTTACTGATGAGGTAAGAAACCATGTTAGGTTCAGGTAACTAGCTATGGTTAGCATAATATTTATGGTTAGATTTAGGGTTAGAGTTAGGTTTGAGGTTATTTTTTTAGTTTTTAATTAGTGGTGTTGTACATTTAAGACCAAGATAGGGGCTGTAGGGAAGCTTAGCTTTAGCTTTAGGTAGACGTTATTGTTTACATTTTGAGTTAGGCTATGTGATAAAGATAAGGTTGGGTTTGATTTTATTATTAGGGTTAGCAGTAGAACAAAAGGTCCGATTGTGTTTAAGGTTAGATTTTGTGTTTAAGTTTAGGTCATTTTGTTTTATTCATGGTTCGATTGAGAGTTTGGTAAGAAGTAGTGTTTTATGGTAAGCCTTGAGGCAGGGATTGGCTCACAATTAGAGATAACGTGAGGGTTAGGGTAAGGGCTGTGTTTAGGGTTAGGTTTACAGTTGTATTATTAACGGTTATGATTTAACTTAAGTTTAAGGTGAGGTTTTGAGTTTGGTATGAGAGTGGGGTTAGATTTGTGTTTCCATTTAGGGGCCAGATTACACTTAGGATTAAGTTTTAAATAAGCTTAAACTTAGGTAAATGTTAGAATGAGTTTAGGTTCAAAACAGGTTTTATGATGATGGTTAGTGTTAGTGTAGGATAAAAAGAAATAGTGAGATAAGGATGAAAATTTAAATTTAATTTTTTTTTACTAAGGTTTAGGTTTGTGGTTATGTTTTTAATTAAGTATAAGGATAGTGTTAGGTTCCTTTTACAGCCTAAGTTTAGGGGTAAGGCTGAGTTTATGATTAGTGTTATGGATAGGGATCTTGTTATGTTTCCATTTAAAGTTTGGGTTGAGGTTTGATTAAATTTAAGATTATTGTTAAGATGAGGCTAACCATTGTTTTATGGTTTACTTTGAAATTGGGATTAGTTATATTGTTCTTCGTAGGTTATATGGTTGGGTTATGGTTGGTGCTCGATTTAGTGAAGGGGTAGCATGAGGGTTAGAGTGAGGTGTGAAGTTCGATTTTGGGTTAAAATTTCTTTTAAGTTTCAGGTGTATGGTTAGGTTTAGGACTCCCATTAAGCTTAGGTTTAGGGTAAGTGTGAACCTTTCAATTAGGATTGATATTAGAGAAAAGGTTAGTTGTGAGGTTAAGTTTATGATCAGGTGCTGGTTAGGGTGATGGCCAAGATGATGTTGATTCCCAGGGTTATGTTTAGGGTTACACTTAGGGATTTTGGTTATGTTCATGGTTCATGTTCCAAGTAGATTTTGTTTTAGGTTTAGGGTTAGGGTTTGCTTTGACTCCAGGGTAAGGGTGTAAAGTAGGATTCAGTTCATGGTTAATGTTAGAGAAAACTCCAGGTTTAGGGTTACACTTAAAGCTAGGGTTAAGGTTAAGATTCCATTATGAGTTCCTTTGAAATTAGGGTAAGGTTTGGGTTTAGGGTTCACTTATGACTAAGTTTAGTGTTAGGTTTGTCCTTGAGTTAGGTATTGTGTATGAGATAGTTTTAATACTTATTCCTTTTATTTTTAATTGTTGCCACCACATTGGCATTTGAGATCAGCAAAAGTGTTTTTCAACTTTCCATTTACCTAGAAGCAGCAATGGGGCCTGAACGCACATAGTCTATTCAAATGCTCATCATAGATCTCACTACTCAGTCTTCTCTCAGGTTTTTAAGAATAACTTCTCAACTCTCAAATCTCTTTACAGTTATCAGATCAGGATGGAGGGGATGACTTCCCATCAAGATACCAAACACAAATGCCAGCACTTTCTTCCTTCCTCCCAGATCACAAATGACAATCACCTATGAAATGCATAATAATGCGCATGAATATCTTTTTCCCATTATCTCAAGGTTCCATTCTGTATTTTAGTTGTGTAAGAGTATTTCTGAAATACTTACTATAATTCTGAGTAGAATACAAATCATAAATGAAAAAAAATACCAGAGGCTTCTATTTTAAATATTCTAGAAGGCATGCACGCACAATCACTCTAGTATTTTGAACAGTCAATTGTAAATCATAATCAAATTGCATTGTGTGCTTGCTCTCCCCACCCACTGCCGCCTCCCTTCTTCACTCAGGAAAACAGTTCAGTGCTGTGAGTACAGTTAAAGGAGGAGATGTCACTGCTAAATATACACTCACCTATCTCACAGAACATACAGAGAGACATTAAGTTGAGTTCATGTTATACACACCTAAAATTCCTCCGCAAGAGATCGGCTGCCTCTTCATCATGTATTATGGTCCCAGGCACTCAACCACTAAGTATAGGGTAACACAGACAAAAGTACATACGTAATTGACCAGAACAAACCACCCTTTTACTCTGATTTATCTGGGATCAAGCAATGCCTTGAAATAGGTATGAAGTGATGCATCCAAATTATCCATTTGAAATCCTCAGGACCTTGGTGAGAGCAGAGGCTAGGAGAGGCGATTTGGTGCCAAGAGGAGAGCACTTGGTCCACGGGATCCCAGGCTGATGCATGCAGACTGCACTTGCAGGGCGCACGCACCCTCCTTGATGGAAAGAGGAAGGCGCCAGGGACCTATAATCAGAATATTGGATGACTGCAACATCACAGTTGCATGGCCAGCCAATTGGGGCCCCGAGGTTGTACCAAGGGCTATGCTGTCTTGCTGCCCCAGAGCCAATCAGGAGACAATAGAACTGTCATGACTGTGAGTTCCATAATGCAATGTAGTGGGGAGCTGTGACCCTGGGAGAGGTTTAGAGGTAAGTTTAGGACTTGTGTTAAGGATGAGATTCTGCGCAGCTTCAGCTTTGGTGTTAGCCTTAGAGTTTGCTTTGATGTTAGAGGTTTGGTTAAAATTGTGGTTAGTGTTCAGGCTATGTAAAGATGGGGATGAGAGGTATATGTACTATTGTGGTTATGATTAGTGTAAGGATCCATCTTTGAGTTAGGCTATGTGTTATGTTTCAGGTTAGGTTCAGGGCAAGAGTTTGGGTTGGTTTAGAAGAAGCCTTGAGGTTATGGTATTAAAAACATTGAAATGAGAACTCTGGGTAGAAGGGATACTGATAGAGTGAGGTAAAGTTTGAGGATAGAGTTAGTTTTTTCGTTAGGCATATCCTTGGGTTAGGGATTTGGTGAGTTAATGATTAGGGGTAGTTATATACTTAGGCTTCGAGTTACCTTTGAGGTTGGAGTTAGGTTTTAAGATAGGGTAGTAGAAGGGCCGGTATAATGATGAGGTGCAGATTTCAGTTTATGATTCGGTTTTTAAGATTAAGGAGAGATTAAGTTTGGAGTTCAGGTTTGCCTTTCCATTCGAGTCTGGTTTGGGTTTCCAGTAAATCGAGAATGTGTTCCTTTCAGGGATAGTGTTATAGGAAGGCTCAGGTTTTCCACTAGGGCTCGCTTTAACGTTAGATATGAGTTTAGGATTATTTCTTGAGTATATTAAGAGATTTAGATTTAGAGTTCAGTTTATAGTAAAGCTGAGGGTTCTCTTTTAAATTAGGTTTGGATTTGGTGTTGGATTAGGTTTGGCGTTTCTTTGTAATTTAGGCCAGGTTTATGGCTTGGGTTTTTTATTTATGTATTAAATTAATGACAGTGACATTGATTAGTAACATCACATTTCCAGTGTGCATTTCTCCAATACATAATTCATATTCATATATTGCATTGTGCATTCAGCACCCAGAGTCACTTCTTCCTTCCCCCTATATTTGACCCACCCCTTTCCTCTTCTACAACCTCTCTTTTTCCTTACTTGCTTGCAACCACTAATATGTTGTCTGTATTCATGAGTTTTTGGATTTTTCTTTGTTGCTTTCATTTTTACATCCCAAGTATGAGTGAAGTTCTATGGTTCCGAGCTACTTCTATGTGATTTATTTCCCTTAGCATGGTAATCTCCAGACCCATCCATGTTGTCACAATCGGCTGTGTTTCATCTTTATTTTAGGGGCAGTAGTGTTTCACTGGGTGTTTGTACCACATCTCCTGCTTCCAATCAATTGTTGAAGAACATGTTTGTTATTGATATGTCTTGACCACCATAACTCGTACTGCAAGGAACACAGGGTTACGTATATCTCTATGAGTACATATTTTCACATTTGGAGGGTGGACACACAGAGAAGGGATTGCTTTGTTTTATGCTATATTTATTCTTAACTTTCTGGGGAACCTCTGTAATGTTTTCCATCGTTGCTGCCAATTGACATGTCCACCTGCAGCATATGAGAGTTCTTTATTCCCACAGCCTCTCCAGCACTAGTTATTACTTGTCTTGTAGATCATAGCCTTTCTATTTATAACAGGTATGAAGTGGTATTTCATGGCATTTCTCTAATAGCCAGTGTACTTAAACATTTTGTATGTATCTCTTGGGTGTTTGATTAATCTGTCTTCTTGGGGAAAGTGTCTGTCCAAGTCCTCTGCTCATGTGTTCGTGGGATTGTTTGTTTGTCTGTTGTTGAGTTCGAGGAGATCTTTATATAGTTTAGGTTTTATCCCCCTTTCAGTCATTGCTTGCAAAGGTCTTCTCCCACACTGTGGGTAGCCTTTTTGTTTCTTGATGGTTTCTTTGTCTGTGCAGAAGCTTTTACATTGGGTACAGTCCCATTCATTTCTTTTGACTTTCACATCCCTTTCCTTTGACGTAACTTTCATCGAACTCTTTCTGAAGCAATGTCTAGAGTTTTCGGACGTACACTTTCTTCTATACAATTTATCATTATTGGTAACATGTTTAGGTCTTTGTCCCAATTTTAGTTAAATTTGGTATATGTTGATAACTGTCAGTCTAATTTCATTCTTTTGCATGTGATATTCTCTAAACTCTAGCAGCGTTTATGGAAAATGGATTTTTTTGTTTCATATTATATTTTTGGCTTTCCACAAAAAACCATCTTCACATATATATGTGGGATTACTTCTGGGTTTTCAGTTCTTCTTCATTGGTGTGTGTGTGCCTATATTTCTGCCAATACCCTGTTGCTCATATTATTGTCATTGTGTGTTATAGACCGAAGTAAAAGAGTGTGAAACCATCACCATTATTGTTTTTTCCTTAGGATGACTATGTTTGTTTGGGGTCTTTTTAGATTCCATAGAAATCTGTTGATGTTTTTGTTGAAATTTTTCAAAAAACTGTCATTGGTATTTTAATGGTGATGGCATTAAATCTGTTCATTGCTTTCTGTAACATGACCATTTCAATGAGGTACATTCGTCCCATTTATGAATATAAAATCTCTGCATTTCTTTGTGCCTTCTTCAATTTCTTTTTTTTTCAGAGTTTATTTATTTATTTATTTATTTATTTATTTCTATTCATTTTTAATGATAGACTTATTGGTGTGACATCTGTTAGCAAGGATTTCATAGGTTTCAGGCATACAATTCTATTGTGCATTGTCAACTTGATGTATAATCAGTTCACCACCTAATGCGACATCTCTTTACATCACCTTATATTTAGCTTCGCCCCCTCCTCTTCCATCCCCTCCCTTTTCTCCCCTCCCTAACCCACTCATCCCCACATAATCATTAAATTATTGATTGTGTCCATGTGTTATTTGTTCGTTCATTTCGTTTTTTCTTTGTTTTCAGTTTTATATTCCACATATGAGTGAAGTCATACAGTTCTTTGATTTTTCGGTGTGGCTTATTTCCCTAAGCATGATGATCACCAGGTCCATCCGTGTTGTTGTAAATGACAATATTTCATCTTTTCTTATAGCTGAGTAATATTCCATCAGAAATTAACTCAAAATTGATTAAAGACCGTCATATAAGACCTGTAACAATACACTGTATGGAAGAAGACATTGGTACTAAACTTATAGACCTAGGACTCAAGGAAGACTTCATGACCCGGTCCTCAAAGGCAAGGGTTGTATAAGCAAAAATAAATTAATGGGACTATATCAAAATCAAAAGCTTCTGCAAAGCAAAAGAAAAATTTATTTCTTTGAACCGGTCCATCCATGTTGTTGCAAATTTCAACTTTTCTTATAGCTGAGTAATATTCCATCATAAATTAATTTAAAATAGATTAAAGACCTTCATATAAGACCTGTAACAATACACTGTATAGAAGAAGACATTGGTACTAAACTTACAGACCTTGGACTCAAAGAAGACTTCATGACACGGTCCTCAAAGGCAAGGGAAGTATAAGCAAAAACAAATGAGGGGGACTATATCAAACTCAAAAGCTTCTGCAAAGCAAAAGAAAACTTCAATTTCTTTTAACATCTTGTGTTTGTCATTGTCTAGGTCCCTCAGCCCCTGTGTTAAGTTTCTTCTCAGCTTTGAGGTTAGGGTTAACATACAAATTAGGGTATGTGTTGGACTGATCTTTAGGGTTATTGCAGTTTTTAGGTGGGTGGTGTCAGGTAGAGTCAGAGTTATAACTAAGGTTAGGGTTAGCGTTCAGTTGGGAATTAAAATTAGGGTTAAGATTAGGGTTATATTGACTTTTGAAGTTCGGGTTTCACTCTCAATTACTGTTATGATTAGGCTTAGTGTTATTTCTAGAATTTGGTTTAAGGGAAAGCACGGGTTATGTAATAGGTAGGTTTAGGTATGTGCTTATTTTCTGATGAGGTTAGAAACCATGTTATGTTCAGTGAACTAACTATGGTTAGCATAATATTTAGGGTTAGGTTTAGGTTTAGAGTTAGGTTTGAGGTTATTTTTTTAGTTTTTAATTAAGGGTGGTGTAGGTTTAAGACCAAGATAAGGGTTGTAGGGAAGCCCAGCTTTAGCTTTACGTAGAGGTTATGATTTAGTTTTTGAGTTATGCTAAGGGTTAAAGATAAGGTTAGGTTTGATTTTATTATTAGGGTTAGCAGTAGAACAAAAGGTCCGATTGTGTTCAAGGTTAGATTTTGTGATTAAGTTTAGGTATTTTGGTTTTATTCATGGTTCAATTGAGGGTTTGGTAAGAAGTAGTGTTTCATGGTAAGCTTTGAGGCAGGATTGGCTCTGAATTGGAGATGAAGTTAGGGTTAGATTAAGG
>PVJL010020410.1:0-12122 GCA_004026885.1 Lyroderma lyra
AAAAAAGTATTTTCTTTCAGCCCCCACAGAGACTACTCAAAATTTTTAAATGCTATGTAAACTTTACATTATATTTCTATTGGACAGAACTGCCTTGAAACCTTATGGTCCAATGACAAAAAATGATTTTTAAATGTGTACATTTCTGTTGCATATAAGTATGACAAGGATACCAATATAATACTCTAGAGCAGGGGTGGCTTCCCTGGGCCAGACTGGAAAAAGAATTGTCTTGGGTCACACATAAAATAGGATAGCTGATGAGCCAAAAAAAAAAAAAGTTGCAAAAATTCTGGTCATGTTCAAAGAATGTGTATTGGGCCGCATTAAAAGTGACCCTTGGATGCAGGTTGAACATGCCTGCTCTAAAGTATAAAAGTAATGAAATTAAAAAATATATTTCATGGCTTATGAAGGTTCATGTTATCTGATAGATTTTCAATCCCAAAATGTTGTTAGTTTTGTTACCAATTACCTGCTAAGATTAAGTAGCTGGAAAAAAATGTCATTTTCACTGATTTCCTCATCTAAAATTTTCATTCTGTACATACTGTCTTGGTTTTCAAATTTTCAAAGTCTACAAACTAAATCTTACATTTCTCCCTATATACTTTAAAAGTATTTTATAACACATAGACATCTGAAAGTGGTTGATTACTGAAAGAAAAGTACATTACCTGCCACTGCAGCAGAGCTACCGACTTTTCTCCAGGAGCAGCACACAGATCCAGAACCTTCTCTCCATCCCTTAATTCCAGAGCAAGTACTGGGAGAAGAGAGGCAGCATTCAAGAGATAGTATTTTTTTAAGTTTCCAATTTGGTGTCTTTCTGAAGGCAACCTGTTGGGAATTCTGCTAAGGTAACACTTCATTGTTTTAGGACAATAGGGTAAAGATCCTTGAAAGAGTGTGTGATAGCCTTTCAAATGTAAATCCTTTTCCAGTTCAAAGGGGTAACTGAATCTGTTAAGAAGGACATCATGTAGCCAGCATGATGGAGATGTCAGTATATCCCTAGAAATAGAAAAATAAGGAATATTATTACATACCAATACAAATGTATATTAATAATCAAGCTCTGGTCCTACTTTTACACTTTGCTTACATGAGACTTTTAGAGCCAGGATCAATACTACTGACCTTTCTTTTTACCTCAGGCTCTGATAGGACTCAACCAGTAGGGGTGACACTGTATTTCCTATTTTTAAGATTTAAAACTCTAAGTTTTTTTAAATTCAACCATGCAAATTAGATTAAAACTTTTTAAAACATTTTTCTTTTATTTGCTTTCCTCCCCTCCAGTCAGCCTTAATGGTCCTATTTTTCCTAAGGTTACATGGATGCCACATTAATCTTGAGCAGAACACTAACTTGCAAGAAACTGAATCAGCCATCTAGACACCAACAATGGGGCTGCAACCCTAGACTGAGATTCTTCTTCAGATGACATATGAATCACCCCTAAGACCAGGTTCAAGATCAGCAAACTAGACCTCAGAGAATACTCTCCCCATCACATGACTAACTCCCCTTTCCCTTTGTTCTGCTGCTTCCTACTGCCTAATAAAACCTTCTGGCCATTCTAAGAATGGGGAGATGGCCTTTGGGGACAGGAGTCTGCCATCATCCCAAAATGATGGCATTTTGAATAAATCTGCTCTTCTTTCCACCAACTTTGTCTTTTGACTAGTGGACAAGCAGGGAGCAGCCAGACCTTAACTCAGAAACAAACCCAGCTCTTATAGTCCCATCTTTATCTCTGATATTTTGTTCATCATGGATTTATTTCTTTTGTACCTATTTTGGCCATTTAAAATATTTATCTTGATTACCAGTTTTTATGTGCCCCTTAAATTTTGTATCTGCAGACGAACTTGCTGCCAAAAGAAAAAAGCAAGATAAAATATGGTCTGCCTTTACATATCTCTAATCCATCACAATAGATTTTAGTCTATCACTCTTTACACAAGGAAGTGTTTTCCTTAGCGACAAAATTTAAAACCTGAGACTATTAATATTGGAAGGAAAAGTAACCATCATTAAAGGGTGTTTAAATTATGGAGTATTAAAGTTTCTTTATGAAGATAGAAGTATGGAAAGCTAACTACAGTGGATTCCACAGTAACAGAGTTAATGAGGTGATCAGTAGCTGAGATGAATCAAAACCAAGGACTTTAAAAATCACTTATAGATGGGAATGCCAACAAAATGGCGGTGTAAGAGGGACCTGTGAAAATCTTCTCTGGGATTACAATTAATAAAACACCTATACGTGAACCAGGGACCCTCTACACAACACACAATCACAGCTAAGAAACCCTCTTATTGCAGTAAGATACCTGCAAGCAGGCAGAGGGTTAAATAAAGGAGAAATAAAGGGAAGAGCAGGGATGCAGCTGCAAGGTTCCTGCTTAGAAGTCTCCTGCTAGAGAAGGGAGGAGGAAGAAGGCAGCGGGAGAGCACTGCGGGCCTCACTCAGTCCTTGGGACAGAGCAAAGGGGGCCCACAGGTGCGGGTGTGAGATCCCAAAACCCACCTCACTCTGGGCCCAGGAGGTGCAGACTGGTCCACAAAATGCAGTGGCCAGACTTCACTCCAGTTCCCAGAGGAGGGGGAGTGACTGTGCAGTGAGTAGCCATAGCTGAAATGCTCTGGCTGGGAAGAAGGAGAGACAGGGCAGAGGGCATATTTCTCAGTCCACAACCAGTACAGTTTGAAAGACCAGCATACAGGACAGCTCAGGGCAGAATCTGCCTGCGGGGCAAACCCAGAACAGAAAGGGGCAATCAAGACCAAACTCCCCGCAGGGCTCCCTGGAGTCTCAGGAAAAAAACAAAGCTGCAAGCTCCCCTCCCCCACAGACCTCTCCCTGTCAGGTATCAGCAGTGGACCCAAAGAAACTGCAAGAGTGAGGGTTCAGAGAGGCTGCAAAAATGAGAAACCAGAGAACGGAGCTCAAATTAAAGAGACAGGGACAGATGAATCATCAGAAACAGTGCTCAAAGCAACAATTATAAAAATGCTTAAGGAACTGAATGACAATTTCAACAGAGGGATAGCAAGCATTAAAGACTTACAAAGCATTATAAAGGACCAGAGAGAGATAATGACTACATTAACTGAAGTGAAGAACCGAATAAAAGTCACTAAACTAGATAAAATGGCAGCACAAAGCAGTAATTTGCAGGAAAAGCCAGCAGAAAGCACCCAGCTAGATTGATTAAAAAATTATTTCAAAAAACAGGAGGATGAATTGAGATTCCTCTGGGAATATATCAAATGTAAAAAATCAGAATCATAGTGTACCAGAAGGAACAGAGGAAAAGCAAAGGATCAAAATTATTTGAAGAAATAATGACTGAAAAATTTTCTAACCTGGCAAAGGAAATTGACACAAAAGCCCAGGAAGCCCAGAGAATCCCAAACAAGATGACCTCAAACAGGAATACACTGAGACATATCATAATTAAAATGTCAAAAGTTAAAGAAAAAGAGAAAATTCTAAAAACAGCAAGAGAAACTCAAGTAGTAACTTTGAAAAGGACATCCATTCGACTCTCAGCTCATTTCTCACCAGAAACTTTACGGGCCAGAAGGGACTGGCAGAGGATATTCAAGGTGATGCAAACAAAGGATCTACACCCAAGAATAGTGTATTCCTCAAGGCTAGCATTCAAAATTGAATGACAGATAAAGAGCTTTTCAGATAAAGAAATGCTAAAGAAATAACATCACCACCAAGCTAGGATTACAAAGAAGGTTAAAGGGACTTCTTTAAGATAGGAGGAGGGATAAAAGATTGTAAAATAAGAGAAAGGGATGAAGAAATTTAGTTTGATAGCGAACATGAAACCAAAAGCAACAAAGAAATAAAATTCATGGACAGAGTCAATAACTTAGTAGTTATCTGAGGGTAAGGGGGGATGTGGGTAGGGGAGAAGTGACAGGGACACAAACATACAGTAATGGAAAGAGAACTGACTCTGTGTAATGAACACATAATACAACACATACAAGATGTAATGCAGAATTGTACACTGGGGACTTATGTAATTTTTGCTGGTCAATGTCACTCCAATAAAGTTTTAAAAAATCACTATGGATAGCTGATACAAGTTCTCTCCCCACCGCCACCACCCAGAAGATTTACCTTCCTAATATTTTATTTGGTCCAACAGTCAGCTCTCCTGACAATCGCAAAATCACATTAACTAACAGATGATACAGCAGGAAATAGTTATTTACAAGCTGACTTTTCTAGCTGAGTTATTTGGGAGCCTCATTGTCATGGTTAATTAAATAAATTCCAGCTGCTACTCACCCTGGAGTGGCTTGGCTTAATTGGTTAACATCTGACAGGGTAAATCTCCATTTCTTTTTCTTCTTCAGATTTTCCAAAGCTCGGTGATGAATACCTGGATGGAAATACAACACCTATGACTTGAAGTGTTACATGTGAATGAATTTCAATCAGGGCCTACTATGTGAAACTGTTTTCTTCCTTCATTGCCTCTTGCTATGATGGTGGATTCTATCAGATTGTGTATATGCTTCGGGCGTTCTGGAGAAATGACAACCTCTTTCGCTGAGGATGGGCTTCAGAAACTTTAGCATGCAACAATACTCTGTAAAAGACTGATGGGCCCTAATCCAAGTTTCTGATTCAGTAGGTCTGAGGTGGGACTCGAGGATTTGTGTTTTAAAAACACAAGTGCTCACATGATAGTGATACTGTTGAACCCTAGGAAGACCCTTCAGGAACCACTGAATTAAAAAATAACCCAGAGAAAAATCTGTGCATGTCACTGTTGTAAATCTTATGTCAATCCATCCCAATCTTACCCTCTAAATTGGGTGAAAACCTTTCAAAGGGTTTGAGTCATGTAGTAACAAAAATAATGTCAGAAACATAATATAGATTGGAGTGGCTTGGCTTATAACATGTGTCCACCCCTTAGTTAACAAAAGGTAGGACATTTACAATTGGTTAATATCTGACAGGACAAATCTCCATTCTTTTTTTTCTTTTTTTTCCTTCAGATTTTCCATTAGAATGTTTATTCTTTCAGATGAATTTTAGAATTAGTTGGTCAATTATAATTATAAAATATTTGTAGATAGATAAGACAGTAACACTGCCTAGGATGATAGTAAATGCACTAAATTTGGGGAGAATTAAAATCTTTATTGCATCCAACCCTGATTATAATATATTCTTTATTTATTCATATTTTCTTTCAAACCCCTTAGTTATTAATCTTGCATATTTCCTTTTAACCTTATTATATAAAATTAGTAGTAGTAGTTTAGGAACACTACTGATTTTTATATATTATCCAGTATCTTGAAGGTTGAAGGGAAATTAACCAGAGGATGCAATGAGAAAGGAAGTTCCAGGGTGAAGACAGTAATAACACATGTACAGGCATAGAGGTTTGAAGAAGGGTGGTGCATTTGGGGAATTAAAAGTCGTCTGGTGACACACAATTATATTGGTCAAGTATGGTATGATAAAGTTTTTAAATTTTATCTTTTAAGTGATGAGAAGTCAGTGAAAGACTCCAGTGGGAAGAGACCCATTAGATTTAAAACAAGTATTTACAGCAGAGTGAAGAAGGAATCTTCTGAAATTATTCTACCTCACCCTTTAACAAGATCAAAGTAGGCCTCATTTAGAACAAACACATTTTCTGATCCTTCCTACCTTACACCCAACCCTACTGATATCCTTGAATTTCCTGGACCAAGTTTCCTTTAGCCTTTACTAGACTAAACTGCTCCCTTTGCCTAGAATGACCTTTTGTCAACCTGTAGCCTGACTGACTCTCCTACTCTCCACTCAAGGGGCAGTTTAGGCTTCATCTCACCAGGAAAGCCTTTCTGCCTGACACCCCACACCCAGTCCACATCTTTCTGATAACATTAATAATAAAAATTATGGATCAGATGTTTACAATGTTCATTTTGCAGCTTACCTCATTTATCCATCACAACGGCCATGAGAGCCAGCTAGTAGCCCAATTTAGAGGCTAGGTAACGTAGACTTTCAGATTTGGCTACTTACCCACGGTCATGCTCTTATTAAGAAGTAATACCTGATTCAAAAATCCAGCTGGCTTTAAAGCCTAACAGGAGTGTGAGACCCTGATTGATACTGGAACACTAATATATAACAGGGAAGAGCAGGGAATTTTCACCCCAATCCTCACATACTATCAATGACCTTGGACTTTCTGCTGTTGTCTCTAACAAGGTCTCTCTAACCATAGGGATAGCTTGACACACTACCCTGAGGACCAGCTGCAACAGAGCAGACTCGGTGATGAGACTGCTAAGGCTGCTGGGGCTGATGCTTTCCAGCTTTGAGATGGCAAAGCAGTGTATCAATGTGGGTGTCAGCTCCTCTTGCACCAACCTTGTGGTGACCTTCCCTCTTCCTGCCTGCCAAAACACACACACATGACACATGATGGGATAACAACCTGGGGCTGGCAGACCAGTGGCTGCTGCAGTCTAAAGTTCTTAGTAGCCTAGCAAATAGTAGATAACTACATATTAGAAGACTCAAGAAGACACTGACCAGGTGCAAAACTCCAGGCTTCCTCCCAAAATTCATGAGGAGTCTGAAGTTGATGCATTTACTGGTCTCCAAAGCCCAAAGTTGAAGTACACCAATAGCTGGTAGAACTGTTACCCGAAAGGTCAGCGATCGGCAAAGTTTTGCTAGGATATCCACTGACACCATTGTGAAGAAAAACTACATAACCTCTGGCACATTTTCAGTTGACATCAAAATCTTTACCATATGTTTAAGAATGTTATGTCCAGCATACTGGAAAATTTGGCATTTTAAAATATAAATTATACCATTTTTAAAAATGTATCTAGTGGAATGACAATACCAGAGTGATTATGAAACTCAACATTGTCCATTTAAAATTTCATGGACTATTCTTGAATAGGTAGAAATTTTAAATCTCCTTTTCTCTTGCATTTATATCACCTTTCCCTATAAAACTTTATACTAATATATTACTGTGCTTTTTTATATTACCCTATCATATTGCACACACGCGCACGCGCGCGCACACACACACACACACACACACACACTATGCTTTCATGTGGCTTTAAATCTCTAAATGTTAAAAGGTAACTCCTGCAATTCAAGTATTAGTAAAATTGTTAGTACAAACTGATCAAGATAACTTATTAATTATAGATTTGATTTAAACATAAAATTGATAGAAAATAAACTGTTAATAAAATTAATGTATATACAAGGGCTGTCTGGAAAAACTCCAGTCACAAATGCCTCTACTTTTCATATTGCCTATATTATTCATATTCCATTTCATGTATACATATATACACATACATATATACACAAACACACATATATACACACAGACATACATATCTCCAAGGATGAATATTACCTAGTGCTATAATGAGTCAGTATTCAACATCAATTTTATTCCTATTTTGTGTTTTTATAAGAGCTGAGAAAAACCTTCACTTAACAGAAGTGGGTGAAAATTAAATATATTTTGCTATAGCAATGTTTCCCTTTTGTTAAAATTCTTTCTGAGTTTTACTCCCAAATAATTTAATAACCTAACTTCAAAAATATTTTAAATGACTTGTTAGCTGACAACTCAACTGGAGCTCCTTTATTCTCTCATAAAGCATGAAGAGATGAATTACACTACCTTACTATATTCCAGGCATCTCCAAGTTCTTTGGAATATTGCTTTTCAAAATGATCCAATACAACTTGGCAAATCTGTTTTGCAAGTTTCCTCTCTGATTTTGCTTTCAGCTATGATGATAAGAAGATATTGTTGATACAATCTGATATTAAAAATCTAGTGACTTCAACATTAGCAGTTTTTTAGCTTAAGAACACTTTTTAAAGATAATTACTAGTTCTTGAATGGGAGCAATACCTCACACGTAAGCAAACTCTATTACCATACTCTACTCATGAAAAAGGAGGGTTTCTCCCAATGAATATTACTCAAATAAAAAGCAATCTAGTGGTGTAAACAGAGAAAGCTGTGTCAAAGGAACAATGTTAATCTAAGTCAGTCACCCTAGATGTAAACATTAGGGAAAACTGAGTGAAAAGCATATGGGAAATCTGTATTATCTTTGCAACTTTTTTGTAAAGGTAGAATTATTCCAAAATAAATTTCATTTAGAAGAAAAGTCACTCGTTTCTTTGGAAATTTTCTTGCCGTTCTATTTACTCATTCAAGGAAGTTTATCAAGGGCCAATTATGTAGCAGGCACCACTCTAATCTCCCAGGATAGTGCAGTGACAAAGGCAATCTCAGCCTTCAAGGAGCATTCTGCTCAAAGCCGAAGGGAGCAGGTATCAAAATTTGTGGGCTGGACCGCAGTTATTTGCAGCGCAATTGTCTTGGAAGAAAACCACAGAGAATGCTCACGAGCAAGCCTCGGGGTACTCAGCATTATTCTAGAGCTTTGGTCTGTGAAACCAGAGTAACCCCGAGATCCCGAAATTCCCTCGCTACTTTGGTCCTTAAAGAGGTGTCCGGTTCAGGGGCACCAGGTCGGATCCCAACCCTCACCCGGGTCAATATCATCCCGCCAGGAAAATACAGACAGGAGGTCTACACTGCCCGACAGAAAAAGCCTCTCGGGCACCAGAAGCACAGCCTCACTTCGGAGTTTCGCCGGTATGCACTTCCATGTCACACTTCTCCCCTGTTCAAAATTTGGCGAGGTGCTGCTTTGCTACAGTTACCGAAATCTCGGTAAGGAGAACTAGGTCTCATGAGAGGACCTGGAACAGTTACATCTGAGGCAGGCTAAAGGACAAGGTGCCTACTCCCGGGGGCATGGCCGAAACCCTTGGGCACAACCTGGGGCGGTGCTGCCTCTGAAAGTCACGCCTCGCGCTGACGGTCTCTGATGCTGAGTGCATGGGACTAAGTAAAAGAATGGAAATCTTTTTCACCATTAGGTTTTGTTATATAATCATTGTTTTAAAATGTTCTCAAGGGCGAAGCTAGTCATTGAATTAATCTACCAATCTTAGGACCCCCGTTAGCCTAGATATTCAAAATACCATGAAAAAGAAATTGCAACATTTTTCTAGAGACGGCCCATTGAGATAACTGCTCTTTCTTTAATGGGGAGAGTTAAATGATTAAATTGATTGAAACATTCCAGTAAAGGGCTTAGGTCAGAGACCAGGAAACAATAAAGGCCCAAATGTTAGCTACTGCTGTTTCCACTATCATGATGTTCATGATTTTCATCAAGTTCTGACACCAAATCCCTGAAGACCATAATGACCCTACTCACTAGCTACCTCACCCACCTTTAATACTGGCAGTACTACTGCTTCTCAAGAAGGTATTACACACATTCTGATAGGAGAGCAATTTAATTGCTAAGTGTTACTTTTTATTTGCTCCCTTGTACAGCAATCAGCAACTTAGAGAAAATTAGTGTTTAACGTGATCCCTAATATTTAATAAACATACATTTTGAGACCCATGAGGCTCAAAATATCAGTAGAGGTGTACGCAAAACTTAGGACCATGGTAAACGATAAATATCATTATCATCATTGTTATTTGAGTCTTTATTTGAACTAGTTTTTCAGTAATCTAAAAATAAAATTTAGATTTGGTGCAAAAGAATATATAGTATTAAGGAGTGAAATGATTAAATGCATGCAGTCTGTTGGATGTTTAGGGAAATACCATTTCTTACCTTTCAGCCACTATACGTAGATTTTTTTTCCCTGTGGTCATTATATGTTGCATTTAATGAATTAATATGGCAGATATTTGCAATAGACTTACAAAAGGCTTTTAAGTAGGTATTAGAAATCATGTACTATATTTTTGCTAGGGAAAAAGGATGTTATGCTTGGATAGAGGTCATATTAGTTCTATTATATTGTTTTGTGATTTTACACATATTTCTATTTTATAATTTTAAATAAACAAAAGCTCATTGAAGAAAAGATTTTTAAAGCTCATGAGGGTGAAAATTAGGCATAATCCCATTAGAGATAATCACTACTAACATTTTACTGTATTTCTTTTTTTTTTGCATTTTGGGAATCGAACCCAGGCCGCAGCACTGACAGCACCAATGCCGAAGCCTTAAGCCACTACACCATCAGGGAACTCCCTGTATTTCTTTAATTTTATACATTTTCAAGGTTGATCAGTGTATACAATATATCTTATTTTTAAAAGCATTTTCTTAAAAATTCTTCATATACAATTTCTAGAATTTGCATAGCATATGAAGGTATGGAAGTTGTCATATTAACTATCTTCTTACTGATACACTTTTGCTTGTGAATCTTTGTACATCAGATAATCTTATAATTTTTTATTATGTCCTTAGTTTGGGTAGGTTTTCAAATCTTAGTTATATTTCTTTTGTAAATTACCTGCTCATGTCCACTTATCTATGGATGTCTTAGTGCTATTTTTATTTACATTAGAGATGTTAACTATATCACATTTTCTAGTATTTCCCCAATTTTTCCTACAACCACCTTAAGTGTGAAACTATTTAAAATTTTTATGCGAGTTTTTAATTGAATCCATTGCTTTCAGACTTAAAAATTTCTTCACATAAAGGGGAGCTTACTTGTTTTTTTCTGCCTGTTCTTTTTACAGTTTAATCTTTACCTCATTAATCTATGTAGAATCACTATTATCATAAGAATGTTAACAGACTTTCCTCTAGTCCATACCAAATGTCTAGTGAAGAATAAACAAAACTCCACATTGAGTTTTAAGAATAAAAACTGTTAGAAGCAGATTTCTTTTAAACCACTGCAGACATAAGAAATTGAGCTGACACAAAAACCAGAAATTCTTTCTATTTTTATTTATTTTCATTATAGTGTTTAATGGAAAGAGGATGAAGAATGAAGCAGCTTAGTAAGGACTTACTGCCAAACAGGAATTTTTATATATCTAAGCGATTTTATTATGAAGTCATTTCACCTAAGAAATGTCTGAGAATCATAGTTTGTACAGTATCTTCTATACTTTTATGAATATTCATATTTACATAAAGTACCTCTCCAAAACCTTCATGTACATACAGAGGTTTATGTGTCAAAAGGTAAAGATAGGCTTTGTAGTAAAAACAATCTGACATTAAGAGAGAATGTTAACTCCTTAAAATGAATGGCAGAAAAAACACAAGACAAACCTGCCATCAAAGCATGAGTACAGGCAATCTTGGACTTTGACCTCAGGTTAGTAGCTAGTTGCTGAGGCTTTCATTTTATTATTTTAGGTCTCCAAAGTGCTGTGTACAAACTCCAGCAGACAATCCACTGGGACTGGGCAGCACATACCAGAGCTGTATGAAAATTATCCAGCCATGTAATATGAAAAATGGAAGCACTTATGGCTGGACTTTTTCCTGACAGCCCTTGTGTAGTAACTTGTATTTTAATGTTACCTAATCTTTTAAAAATGTTTAGGGGGATGTATGTACAAAGTGCAGTGGAACATGTATATAACTGTTATTAGGCTGAAAGTTGTCCCTCAAAATTCATATATTGAAGCCCTAAACCCACTGGTATCTTTGAATGTGACATATTTGGAAATAGAGAATTTCCAGAGGTGATCAAGTTAAAAAGAGGCCTTCATGGTAGTTCCTAATCCAATCTGATTGGTGTCCTTACATAATATAAAGAGGAAATTTGATCACACTGAGACACTAAGAGAGAACACACAGAGAGAAAAGACAATGTGAAGATACAGAGAAGGCGGCCATCTGTAAGTCAAGGAAGAGAGGTTTCAGGAGAAACCATCCCTACCAACACCTTGATCTAGACTTTCAGACTACAGAACTATGAGAAAATAAATTTGTTTAAACAACATTAATTTCTGTTAAGCCACCCAGTCTGTGGTACTTTGTTATGGCACCCCTAGCAAACTAATACAATAACTTAAATGTACACTAAAAAGGATGCATTATTATACAAACTTGGAGACTACTGGTTTATTTTCCTTGGTTATAAATTCTGCTTATAATCAGAACACAGAATTTACAACTTAGGCTTTAAACAAATGATTTTCTTCCTCTTTTTCCTTGAATTGTAA
>PVJL010020411.1:0-12125 GCA_004026885.1 Lyroderma lyra
CATCATGCTTAGTGAAATAAGCCAGACAGAAAAAACAAGGAACTGTATGACTTCACTCATATGCGGAATATAAAACTGAAAGCAAAGAAAAAAGAAATGAAGAAACAAATAACCCATGGACACAATCAGTAGTTTAATGTTCATTTGGGGACGAGTGGGTTAGGGAGGGGAGAAAGGGGAGGGGGTGGGAGAGGAGGGAGGGGGTGGGAGAGGATGGGGGGAAGCTAAATATAAGGTGATGGAAAGAGAAGTCACATTAGGTGGTGAACTTATTATACAACAAGGTGACAATGCACTGTAGAATTGTATGCCTGAAACCTATGTAATCCTTGCTAACAGATGTCACCCCAATAAGTCTAACAATAAAAGTGAATTTAAAAAAATGAGTAACGCAGAGTTCCCACTCTTGAGGTGCTCAAAATGGAGTGTGGGCAACACTGACATACACAATTGGCTGGGCACTGAGGAAGTGGGAACACTGTGGAAGCTGGGGAGTACAAGAAAGTCTGCCCAAAGAGGAAGCATTTAAGCTGGGTTTTGAGGAACTCCTATGAGATGATCTGGGAGGGAGACAGAGTATTTTCTGTAAAAAAAAAAAAAAGAACATGTGCAAAATCCAGAGGCACAGAGTGTGTCATGTGTTCATGGGATGGTGAGGAGTTGGGGTGTCTGCATGGACCACATTGGGAGTGGTGGAAAGGGAGTTGAGAGGTCTGGTAAGTGTTCCTGGAAGGATGCTGGTCTTTATCACAGAGGTCGTGAAGAGCCAAGAAAGAGTGTTAAGAGGGACTCTATTGGTCGTGTGGAGTGACCTCAGGGGAAAGAGCAGATTAGAAGTATTTGTGGACCATTTGGGAGCCTGTGGCACATACATGTGCCAAGCAATGAAGCCGTAGGCATACAGCTTAAGAGCAGGATTGGAGTTGGAGCTAAGGGGTAAGAGTAAGATGGTATAGTCAGCAAAAAGAGAAGGCAATTCAGCTGGCAACCCAGTTGGGCCAAATATTTAGCTCATCTAGGCCTCAGTTTACTTATTTGTAAGTGTGGGGAAAAAAAAGAGTCCTCTCCCCATATGACCACCATAAGGATGAAATAAGTAAAATGATGTGAGAAGCTCTCCACATGGCCTGGCAGTTACACTCAATAGCATCAACTCTAACTGCTGTCACTAGTCCTAAAGGGACAAGGTGGAGGCCTGGTCATACAGAGTCTTATCTAAAATGAGGAAAGACCTCAAAGCTTATTGACAATATGTTTGCCTTGATGCCATATTTATGGAAAGATAGACTTAATACTAATTCAGTCATGTCTGACCTGGGACAGAAATGCTTTTGAAGCTGGAAGGAGAATGTGAAGCACCCTCAGCCACAAGGTGCAAGGGGATGCAGGAGAGGAAGCCAAGTAGGTTATTAGGAGGCAAGGCTGCCAACAATGAGCTCAGAGAAAGGAAAAGAGCAGAGGCTTAGGAAATGTCAACACTTGGGCATGGAGAAGAAAGGAGAAGACAAAAAGTCAAAAGGGATGTCAGGAAAAGAAAACTTCATATATATGTGTGTGTGAGATATATTCTTTTTTTTTTTTTCAAGAAAACCAAAAGAGGGGAGAGTTTCAGTAAGTAGGAGGAGGAGATTCACATCCTCCAATGCAAGACAAAATGAGAACCAAACCAAGAAAAGTTATGGAGACGGCAACTGGGAGTCCCTTGGTGCTTGAAGGGGCATTTTCTGTGTGTTAAGGAGACAGAAGGGAACCACACAGGCTTGGACATTCTGTGGCCACTGCAGAGTTGGAAGCTGGGAGCACAGACTGTGTTTTGAGGAAAGGTGGCTCAGGTTGAAAGCATTAGGTGATGACTGAATTAAAGAAAGATTTACTCGGAGTTCCCTGGTGGTGTAGTGGTTTAAGGCTTTGGCGCTGGCGCTGTCAGTGTTGCGGCCTGGGTTCGATCCCCAGTCAGGGAGCTACCCACATACCAAAAAGCAAAAATAAATAAATAAATAATTTTTAAAAGAAAGAAAGAAAGAAAGAAAGATTTACTCCGGGGAGACAAGTTTTATTTATTTTGGTGAGCGGAGAAGAATGGCTTAGAAAGAAAAGAATAAAAATGGCAGCCTAGGTAAGCTTCCAAGGTAGAAAGAAAGGGATGTAATCTAAGATTGTCTAGTCAGAACCCTTCTTTCTCTAAACACTAGGAAAGAGGGTAAGAGTAGCATGTGAGGAAGGAAATCCAGGAGAAGAAAAAGAAGTAAAGTAGCCTCCATCTTCTAGGTTCATTCAGATAGGCTGAGTCATTTCCCCAGGAGGGTTGGCATGAGGGAAAGTGGCTGAGATCTATGGTGAATGAAAAAGGGTTAGCAGGGCTTTGGAAAAGGCAAGGTGGAAGTGAGAAATGAAGTTCAAGTGTGACTTAACATGATTTCCCCAGTAGCATATCCTGAGATAACAATTCGCATGGAAGTAATGTATATAGGAGATAACCCTGGGAAGTAGGGCAGGGAGTGGAGAATTGAGACGGGCAAGAGATGAAAGCTGGTAAAATGTGCAGTGACAAGTGGGCTACAGCTCTAGGAAAGTGGGCACCCTTCATGCAACAGGGGAAAGCTACCTCAGAATGGTCTCATCAAGAGACCAAGAGCTGGAATACTGATCTTCCAGCACCCTCCCCTCATCGGTTGAGGTTGTTCCCTGGAGGTGTTAGGTTCCTTGCACTTAGTGTATTCCCAATGCTTCCACCAAAGAAAAATTTCTCAGGCAGAGAGATCTAGTGCTTAAAGTGAGAAACGAGGGTAGTCAAAATGCTATGATATCCCCTAAGAATTCCACTTCCTGATGCATGCATTTAATCCCATTTTCTTGCTTGTAAACTAGAATGTGAATTATAATAAATATCACTTCTGTCATTAAGTTATGTTATATGGCAGAAGAGACATTGCATATGTAGGTAAGGCCCCTAACCAGTTGAAACTGAGTTGATTATAAACAAGATTATCTTGGTGGTGCTGACCTAATCGGGTGAACCCTTGAAAAAAATAAGAAGCAGCAGTAGATGCTCTTCAGTTAGGCTGGAAAAGCAAAGTGCCATGTTTTGCAGAGGGCCACACGGCCAGGCTCTGAAGGCAATCTCCAGGAGCTGAAAGTGACCTACAGCCAACAATCAGCAAGAAAATGGAAATCTCAGTCATACAATCATGAGGAATTAGATTCTGCCAACTACCAGTAAGTTTGGAAGAGGCCCCCCAAGCCTCAGATGAGATCATAATCTCAGCGACATCTTGATGCAGCTTGTGAGACCCTGAGATGAAAGGAGGTGGCTAAGACCGAGGGTGAATGGAAAAGGATTAGCAGGGCTATGGAAAAGGCAAGATGGGAATGAGGAATAAAGTTCAAGTCTGACTTAATACAGTAGAGGATCTGGCTAAGCTGTGCCCAGATCCCCGGCCCACAGAAATAGTGATATAGTAAATGTGTGTTGTATTAAGCTGCTATAATTATAATAATTTTCTATGGAAAACTGATGCAGAGCCCATCAATGCATACAAGACACATCAACCAAAGCTGCAGGTGGCATTCAGAGTAGGATGAGGGGAGATGGATGGAACCTCCAGCTTCCTTTGTCATCCTGAGGTCACCTTTAGACCTAAAGGCTCAAGTCCAAATTCAAGCACAGGAAGAGTCAGCATGAGTCCCTCCTCTCTAAGCAATGCAGAGATCAGCTGATCTATATGCAAGATATAAACTCAATGTGCTGGGGCTCTGGAACTGTGTGGGTCTGGAGGCTGGAAAAAGCAACAACTCAGAGCTGGAGGCCCTGCCAGTTTTGTGGGTAGAGCTGTTCTGAGGCTGCCGTAGTTGCCAAGCACAAGGCAGGTAATTCGACTTTCTCTCTCCTGAGTTTTCCCATTCCTCTTCAAACCTCTGGCATCATGATGGAAAGCACTGACTTGCTTCTCCCTTTACAGCTAAACATGCTGCATTTTCCCCTGTTAGATGGCAGATGCTCTCACTCTTCTTTGCAACTCTCACTGCTCAGCCCTCACTTTGCCTGCTATTCAGCAGAGTGGAAATTAGAGCCGACAGAGGCCATTTTTATAACACAGACCAAGGAAAGGTATTTGAAATTCAACACAACTCCACATTTGGACGTCTGGGATCCCCCGCATGGCTAGACTCTGCACTTAATCATTCTGATGTGTAGCACTAAACACATTATCATGAACTTTCCTCATCTAATTGAGGCTCTTGCATCAAATGCAAAAGTTCTATGAAGGATTGACATTCCATAGGTGAGCCAGAAGCATTCATCTATTTTAGGTTGTGATTTTTGTGTGTTTTATGTGGTGAACTTACCAAAGGTCAGGGTCTGTCTGGACCTCAATTTTCAGATTAATAAATTAAATTGTATTGGTTCATCTAAGGGTGAGCACATATTTGGGAATGAATGCATACTAATCAAGTTCACAAGGTACTGACAGGTAATCCTTGCAATGGGAGAGGCATGTCCAGCAGGAAAACCCATTCAGGTCACTGCCTAGGTTTAATTTTGGTGGATAGGTTAACCCCCAAAATAAATTTAAAATTCTACTTGGCAAAATTTTCTGAGCCCTTCTTATGTACAAGGTACCAAGCCACATGGTATAGTGGATATAGCAATAAGTTTGTACATGGGTCATGCCTTCGAGAAGCTTCCTTGAACATAAATATGATAAGATAAGAGCATGCTGTAAGAAAGGTACAGAAAATTGTCTAACAGAGTGCAGGAGAGAAAGGGATCCTTCAAGTAAGGGTTGGGGAAGTAGGAAGGGAACCAGAGAAAAACCAAGTGAGGCAACATTCAAGCTGGGTCTTGAATGAAATGTGAAGGTTTGTACCCAAGAGTGTGAGGATGGTCATTCCAAGGAGAGCAATAGGTCAGCAAAGACACAGCAGATAGGAATGAATAATATATTTGCTGTGCTGGAGGGAACAATATTGGAAAGAAAAGGCAGTACCAGATTGTGCTTCATGGTTGTAGACCACTTAGAGAGGGTGCTCTTAAGGGCTGTGTCAGTCAAGCAAGGAAAGCTTGATGCAGTCCCCCTTTCCAAGGTGTGGAGCCTTCTATCTACATAATCAGTACTGGCTGCTTGAAAGTGTGTGTTCCACGGATTGGGGGAGACTCCCTGACATGCCTCAGTCTGCTCTGCTCAGGCCTCTAATTCTTTCTCAGTCATTAAAGTCTTGTGATTGCAATTGGACTTGTGACAGTGACTTATAGCTCATGCGATTGTAGCTTATCTTGCACTATTTATTCTGTACATTAGTATCTTCCTGATAGCATTGCAGAGAGCACCTAGGTTCTTGGTGAGAGCCACAGGACCTTCTATTCTGACCAATGAGGCAGAGACAAACTGTTCCTTAGGAAGAGTTCCTTTCTCAGAGGTGGAGCTCTTTAACTTTTGTCAGGATTTGATTTGCTGCCATAGCAGAGGGTAACATCGCCTGACTTGGCCTCCATCTTCTGGGGCCCCCACCTGGACTTCCACTCTCCTTATTGACTATGGTGGGACTGAGGCTGGAAATGACCTGAGGTGAACTTAACAAGGCAATCTTGCTTTGGGGGCCATTCACTGAGGCCCTGTGAGTTCCTGGTGCAGAGAAACAGAAATGAGAAATGCTAGAGGACATGTCCATACCATCTGGTTGTTTGTCTGGAGCTCCAAAAAGGGCTTAGACCTTGTGATTGGTGGTGGGTGTTGTGGTTAGGAAGGTGGGTTCTAGAGTCAAACAGAATCAGCCTCAAATTCCAATTCTACTACTACTACCTATGTCACCCTGGGCACATTATTTAATCCAAGCCTCAGTTTTCTTGTGTGGAAATAAAGGTCATCTTTGCCTCCTAAGATTGCTATGGAGACTGAAATGGTGTCTGTACAGCAGGTAACAGCACCTCACCTCCTAATAAAGCTCAATACATGTTAGCCATCATTACCATAGATCTCTGAGGGTTTCCAGGGTGATGTCAGAAACCTCCCAGCCAGCAAGAAGGGCTGCAATCTACATTCCTGGTAGGCAGGGAGACCTGTATCAATTGCTCCGTTTCTGAGGTGACTGCAGTGGCTTCCAACCTGCCCCTTCCTCCTTCCTGCACCTGGCCATGCAGTGCCATCAGTCAGTGCCACACAGCAGTCATGGGCCCAAAGGAACTCTCCAAAGCTCCACATGACTTTTCAGGTTCTAACTTCTACATGGGTGGCTCACCCTGAGATCAGAGAAAACTAGATGCCTGGCCACCTGAGGCACAGGAAAGCAAGATGCCTAGCTTCACTGTGCCTAATGGTAAAAGTCATAATGCTAACTTGGGTTTCTGAGCTTCCAGAGACAGTGGGGCCAGTGATTTTCTGGAAAAGATGCTTCCCACTTGTGTAAGTCTATTGCTAAGTCTTTGGGAACTGTGTTAGCTGTTTGACATTTTGTTGGTAGCATGAAATGCCATGGTGAAAGTATTGGCATAAGAGAAATTAGCAGATATTACCAATCAAGGTTTCTCCCCCAGGCTCCCTAAGAACTGGTTGTTAAACATTTATCAGTAACCCACTAGGCAAAACCTTTCTCACTCTGACCCCCACCTTAGTTGCTTTTAACTAATCCTTCACACTACCTACCTACTTCCAGACAGTTCAGCTAAATCTCAAGTCATCCTCAGATAAACTGCCAGAGACAGGCTGATGAGAAAGCACTTCAGGTGTGCAGAGAGTGCTTCTCGTGAATTAGCACAAAGACTAATTCTTTGCTCTCACTGCCCCGTGCCCCTTCTCAGAGGGAAGTTAGTCAGCAGCTATTAAGCAAGATAAAGTAGTCCCCCTTCTCCATGGTTTCACTTGCCTTGTGTTCAGTAACCTGCCATCAACTGGGGTCCAAAAATATTAAATGAAAAATTCCAGAAATGAACAATTTATAAGTTTTAAATTGCATGCTGTTCTGATTAACATAATGAAATCTTGTACCATCGCACTGTGTTCCACCTGGGATATGAATCGTCCCTTTGTCCAGTGTCTCCACACTGTCCACACTCACCACCCTTGAGTTGCATAGTAGCAGTCTTGGTATGAGATTGACTGTCACAGTATCACAGTAGTTGTGTTAAAGTTACATTTATTGTACTTAATGACTCCAAAACACAAAAGTAGTGATACTGGCAATTTGCATATGCTATAATGCTACCTTCAAGTTAAAAGTTTGAAAGTTTTCGACTTAATAAGGAAAAAAGTTCATATGCAAGGTTGCTAAGATCTACAATGAGGATGAAACTTCTATTCATGGAATTGCCTAATTTGTAAGTAAAACTTTATCATAGGTATGTATGTACAAGAAAAAACAGTATATTTAGGGTTCAGGACTATCCACAGTCCCAGTCATCCACTGGGACCATAACCTCATGGATAAACGGGGACTGCTAGAGAAGGACTGACTGACTCATCACTGCCTCTGGTTGGGGAAAGATCTTCGTGCCAGTTCTCTGAGGTGGAGGTGCATCAAAGAGAAAACAGAACACTGACTCAGAGTGCAGGAACACTGACTTGTAGGGGACCACACTAGGTCCCAGGAACATTTGGATACCACCCAAAGCCCAGAATAAAAGTCCTTATGGAGAGGTCCATGAGGAAGGGCTTGTGGGGCTTGTGGAAAAGGAAAACTATCCTTATCAGCAAGGTCTGTGAGCTCAGGCAAGGCTTCAGCTTTCCTGAGGCCGAATACGCATTTCCCCTTGCAGGAGCTGAAAGAAATGCAAAGCAGCAGCCTCCAGGCTGAGAGAGGATGCATCCCCCACCCTCAACAAGTAGACATTTGTAATCCTGTCACATTAGCAAAGTCACTAAGCAGCAGCCTTTCTAAGGATCCAGGAGCCCTAAACTCCAGGACTAGCATCACACAGCCACCAATGGGTGTCCCCCTGCCCCCGCCTTCTCCCTGTCCTCCCTAGCAGGAGCTGTTTCCCTCTGCAGCAGTAGGTTTCTTCCTGAACTTTCTCCTTAAGTGTATCTGGTGCATTCTCTCCTACAATATTTATGACCCACATCAATTTTTTATTCATCCCATCACTCAGCTTCTTAGGTGAGTTTGGAAACTTTTCCCTCTTTGGGCTATCCTGAGGGGAGAATGGAGGCTAGAGGAAAGCACCAAGAACGTACTACACCAAATGTGCTCTGCTGTCCTGCTCAGGAATCGAGTGTGTGCCACATTAACTGCCAGGTTGTCCACCTTACTTGCTAAGCTGGTCCCTATCTGATTGTACCTCAAATATCCAACCTTACCCCTGCCACTTCTCCTCTTTTGTCTTTTTCTCACAGTGAAGACAGAGTTTCTCCTTCTTCTGGAGGACCCCTTCCTTCCTTTGGTGTATCAGGAAGTGCCTCTTCCTCCAAGCACAGACCAATTCCACATCTTCCCCAAAGTCACATTTTCCCTAATCTAACCCCTGCATCTTCTCCCTGCTCATCTTCAGCCAGTGACTCATGACTCCGTACTTAGCCATTCTTTAACTGTTCTTTCAGCTGAACCATAAGCTCCCTAAAGATGGAGGCTGTACCTTCATGGTTCTTTGTTCGCCACAGGTATGACCTTACTGATACGCAGTGCTGGCTTTATAGTCGGTGCCTAATATAACTAGATAAATACATAAACTACAGAGAAGAAAATAATACAATGAAATGAAAAATAAAATAATTTTAAATAAGCGATTTAATAAATAACTTGCTTGGTTGAAATCATTAGGGACTTTTCTCCGTAATAATTGGGTTTTTTTTAGTTTATTTATCAGGTCTAAACTCAGCTATAATAATGATAGTAATTGCAGAGATGTTCTTATCTTTGAGAAATACATTAATGTAGCAATAATAACAATTGATCCAATTTCTTGAGCACTTCCTCTGTGCCCAAAACAGCAAAGTATTTATCTTATTTACTTCTGAGATAAGTACAGTTATAATGTCCATTTTATACATGAGGAACCAAGACACAGAGAGGAAGTAACTTGTCCAAGCAAACACAGCTAATGTGTGGTAGAGCAAACATTAAAATGCAGCAGTCTAGCCTAGGACTTGGACTCATAAACTTCCACACATTCCTGCTTTCACTGGCATCTCTGCAGGCATTCTGCAGGAAGGTGTCTGAGGTGTGGATTGTAGCAGTAGCCACCAACTTCTGGTGCAGACAAGCTGAGCAAAGGAGGAGAATTGGCAGGAAAATACATGTGGAATGAGTATATGCATCTAAGACAATGATATGTGAAGATGCCACAGCTGAAGAGGGATATCAGCAAAATTCTAGAAGCCGGAGAGTGGGTTGAAGAGTGACAGAGCACCACTCAGGACAGACAAAGTGGAGCAGCTTATCAGTTCACCTGAAGGGCTCCAGGAGTCTCAGAATGAAGGCACTGAGTTCTGGGGAAGGTGGGGCACAGAGAGAGACTAAAAATGGGACTGTGTGAAAGTTTTTATATGGAATAATCAGGCTCACAAATGTCCTCACTGTACTCTGCACTAGCAAGGAATGGCTCCTTTTCTTCTTCAGCTCGGGCTGCCGTAACAAATACCATAGATTGGGTGGCTTCAACAACAAACACGTATTTCTCAGTTCTGGAGGTGGGAAATTTGAAATCAAGGTACAGGCCAATTTGGTTTCTGGTGAGAGCCTTCCCGCAGATGGCTGCCTTGTTACTCTATCCTCACATGGCAGGAGGAAGTGAGAGAGAGAGGAAAGCTCTCTGGTGTCACTTCTTAGAAGAGCACTAATTCCATCATGGGAGCTTGATCTCATCTAAACTTAATTACCTCCAAAAGGCCCCACCTCCAAACACCATCACATTTGAGGTCAGGGTTTTAGCATATGGATTGGGCAGTGGGGACCAGTCAGTTTATGTCTCCCCCTACCCCTCATAACCCTGTAGGATGGTCTTCAGAAAGGGGTATTTGAGGTACGTCAGCAGGGAGGGTGAGCTATGGGGCTGAGAAAAGGAACTAAATGTCTGTCCGCAGAATGAAGAAACCTTCACCTCTCACTCCCTACCATCCCTTTCTAGTCCCAGTGTTCTAATGCCAGTAGCCATATCTCAGATACATATCCCAAGGCAGAAGGTGGTACAATATTCTCTCAAAAAACAGAATTCTATATTAACAAGCTGAGAGGAAATGTCCAGATGCATTTGAGGGTATACCCAGGAGAAAGCCCACTTGAAGTGCCGCCACCCCATAGTAAAGCCTCAGACTCAGTGCCCTGCCACAGTCAGAGAACTTCACATCAACTGTTGGGTCCTTTATGCTGCAATGTGGACAGCAAATTATCAATAGATTTTTAAGGAAAGCATTCAACATGAATAGCAAAACAAAGGAATCAGGAAATAGAGACAATATGGAGAACGAAAGAAAAATTGCAAAGACTATCAGTATCTTTAGAGAGTTACAAAAAATTATACTCATGAAAAGAGAACAGAATCCTCTCATACCAAAACGGAAGCAATTAGGGAAAACTAAAACTGTTTTAAAGAGTAAAATTAAAATAAAATTATGAACATTAAAATTTTTACATCAATGGGAAATTCAATAGAATCAAGGAAATATCCCAAAAAGTACTTTGAAAAAGAAGAAGGAGAAGGAACAACCAAAAATATAATAATAATGCACTATAGATAGGAAGCTAGGAAAATTCAATGATCTATTCAGGAGGTCCAATATTTAACTAACAAGAGATCCATATAAAGAGACTGAAAAAAAAAATGAATAGGAAGATATTAACAAAAACAAAAAAGAAATAATATAGGAAATTTTCAATCTGAGTAAATTAACAGGGTTCATTTAATAAATGATAAGAGGCCCACAGCAAGAAACGCTGATCGTGAAATTTTACAATCAGGATATAAATGATAACTGAAAGAAAAAAGAGAGAGGGAAAGAAGGAGGAGCGGGAGGAGGAGAGCAGGAGGAGGGAGGCGAAAGGGAGGGAAGAAGGAGGTAGAGAGAGAGGGAGAAAAGAAGTTTACATATAAGAACTGGGAAGCTGAATGGCATTGGATTTCTTTTTTTTTTTTTTTATAATTCATTTTTATTGTTAGACTTATTGGGGTGACATCTGTTAGCAAGGATTACATAGGTTTCAGGCATACAATTCTACAGTGCATTGTCAGCTTGTTGTATAATAAGTTCATAATGTGACTTCTCTTCCCATCACCTTATATTAAGCTTCCCCTCCCTCCTCTCCCACCCCCTACCCTTTCTCCCCTCCCTAACCCACTCGTCCCCAAATAAACATTAAACTATTGATTGTGTCCATGGGTTGTTTGTTTGTTCATTTCTTTTTTCTTTGCTTTCAGTTTTATATTCCACGTATGAGTGAAGTCATACAGTTCTTTGTTTTTCTGTCTGGCTTATTTCACTAAGCATGATGATCTCCAGGTCCATCCATTTTGTCGCAAATGGCAATATTTCATCCTTTCTTATAGCTGAGTAATATTCCATTGTGTATATGTACCACGGCTACTTTATCCACTTATCTATTGAAGGGCACTTTGATTGTTTCCATGACCTGACCACCAAGAATAGCACTGCGATGAACACTGGGGTACATAAGTTTTTGTGGACTAAGGTTTCCAAATTTGGGGAGTAGATACCCAGAAGGGGGATTGCCAGGTCATATGGTAACTTCATTCCCAATTTTCTGAGGAACCTCCACACTGTCTTCTATAGTGGTTGTACCAGTTTGCACTCCCACCAACAGTGTGTGAGAGTTCCTTTTTCTTTACATCTTCCCCAGCACTTGTTATTCCTTCTCTTGTTGATAATAGCCATTCTCACAGGTGTGAGGTGGTATCTCATTGTGGTTTTGATTTGCATTTCCCTGATAGTTAATGAGGATGAGCATTTTTTCATATCTGCTGGCCATTTGTATTTCTTCGTGGGAGAAGTGTCTGTTTAGTTCTTCTGCCCACTTTTTAATTGGGTTGTTTGTTTTTTTGTTGTTAAGTCTTACTAGTTCTTTATATATTTTAGATATTAGACCCTTATCTGATGCGTTATTTGCAAATATTTTCTCCCATTCAGTTGGCTGTCTCTTTGCCTTGTTGATGGTTTCTTTTGCTGTGCAGAAGCTTTTTA
>PVJL010020412.1:0-12115 GCA_004026885.1 Lyroderma lyra
GTCATCCCCACCAGAGGGTACATTGTCACGACTGTGCATTCTGTGGGTTCTGGCAGAGGCGTCATGGCACGTACCCACCGTGACGATCACGAGGTCACGCAGAGCAGCTGCACGGCCTTGGAGGTCGTCTGTGCTTCGCCTGCTCCCTGCATCGCTGGCACCTCCGTGAGGACACTCTGCTGTGCTGGGCACGGGGGACGGTGACCCTCGAGAGTCCCTCTTCTCCGTCGCTGGAGACGCAGATGCAAATGAACGCATTGAGGAGTTGCGAGGGTGACAACGAAGTGACATAAAAGGCACGGAGCCGGGGCAAGGGGACGTGGCCATCCTCAGGCTCCGTCCCCATCATTCTAGCCCCCTGCACAGCTCGCAGTCCCTGCGCCGGGTGGTGAGGGCTGCCGCCGCCAGAGGTCGGTGACTGCTGTTCACGGCTGAAGAGCGAGAACAGACGCAGCTGGGGGACGGCCCGGCGGGACGTAAGCAGCGATCCTCCCCTCGGGCTCCCGGCTGCTCCTCGTCTCCCCAGCGTTCCCGTGCGTCACCCCACACCAGGCATGCTGCTGGCTTTCCCTGTTGGGACCGGCCACACTTAAGTTCTGGCCGGACGTGGGACACCCTTCTCCGTGTATGTTTGAGACGCCACCCGAGTAAGCTGCTCCCCAAGCTGGTGCCACGTGTGTCTGCTTTAACCACTGATAGTGGGACAGGGGCGAAGCGACCGGGCACGCACCGGGCACGCAACCGGGCACGCAACCGGGCACACGACCAGGCACGCAACCAGGCACATGGCTGGGCACGCGACCAGGCACGTGACCGGGCATGCGACCAGGCACACAACCAGGCACGTGACCGGGCACGCGACCAGGCTGGAACAGCCACTCGGAAACGGGCGTACGGACGCGCTCACTGGAGACCTACGGAGAGCCGTGATGAAGGTGACAGGTGCACCACAGGGTCACTGTCGCTTCCTCATCAAGCTTTTACCTCTGCTTGACGAAAGACGCCTGCCCAGCACCCTCAGGGTATCCCATGGACGTGCACCATGTGTTGTCCTGGCTGTTTAGGATGTCACCAGCCTTGCACGAGGTGACACTGCAGACAAGACATGACATGACACTGCAGAGGAAGGGTACGAGGCCACGTGCATGCAGGCTCATCGGCCACGTCGGCCTGTGGTCCCTGCACGGGCAGGTGCTCACCTGTGACCGTGGACCTGAGCCGCTGCAGGTGTACCTGGAACAGGGGGAGGGTCCCTGCATGCTCACACCCTGGAGCTGGCCCCCGTGGTGTCTCCCAGCCCCCCACCGCGGGGCCGTGATGCTCATGCTGAGTCCCTCCTACTGACGCACCTGTCACCCGTCCTTAGCTGCGGGTTGGGTTGGATGGGACGGGACAGTCCTAGGCGGCCCAGGGGGACTGCCAGGGATGAGAAACAGGGACATGCCTGGTGCTTGGAGGCTGGGGTGCTGCCAGCTGGGGACGCAGCACGCAGAGCGTACGGCGGGGCGCTGGGCAGCCCCGGGCAGGCAGGGGGCCCCGAGGGAGCGCAGGGTGACGGGAGAGCGACAGACAGCAGGGGGTGCTCGCGCTGCCCCCTCAGGACCACTCAGCTTTCCTCAGTTTTGAGGTTACGGAGCTTTTCTACTTTTGGAAGAAGGGTTTGGTCAGAACGGATGGAATGCGGCCGACCCAGCAAATGGGCCGCGCTGTCCGCCTCCCGGACGGCGGGCTGGTGGGGACCGGGAATCCCGTTCGGGGCGCTCGGGGCGCTCAGCGCCAGCGCGGCTCCCCGAAAGCGGCCCGAGACGGGGCGCACGCCCCCCAGGCCCTCCTTTGGTTGTCAGCTGACAAGATCAAAGCCTCCTGAGCAGCGTATTTGAAAGTCATTTGAGTCATTTGCTTCTAATGGCTTCAGCATGTTTGCCGTTTCCAAGATCAAAAACATTTTAAAACTGAAAGAACGGGGGGCGGGGGGCGGGGGGGGGATGGGGCCTCGCCGGGCTGTCCCGCTGCACGGGGCCACGTCCAGCACAGAGAGCCCAAACGGAAGAGCACGGCCGCCCGTGCGGTGCCGCGGCGGCTCTGAAAACGGTTAAGCTCACTCGGGAGCAGAAGCGAAGCATTCCCTCGGGGGGGCCGGCCGGGCCCCAGCAGTGACCGCTCTGCCCGTGGGGAGCGCCACAACGCTCAGTGCCGGGCCGGGCCCCGAGCCGACCCTGCGGCCCTTGGCGATGACTGGGGTCCCAGGGTCCCCAGGGAGACGACCTTCCTCGCCGGCTCCGGGTGCTGCTTCTTAAAGGAGCCAGGACCCGATCGTCCATGTAAGAGATCGGACCACATGGAGAACACTTGACTCACCTGCACCAAATGCAGGTAGTGTCACCAGGTGGAAGTCTAAAACTAAAACCTAACGAGCCTTCTAGAATGTGCCTCCTCTGCAGAGCCCCGACTTCCAGGCATCTGCTGGATGTGCATGTCCCCCGGAGCTCCGGGTACCCCCGGCTCTTCAGGGGTACAGCCGTCCTTGGGGCTCCCTGCGTCGGCAGTTGTCTGTGACACGTGGCTCTAGTCTGGAGCTTTTTGGGGGGTGGGGGTGGGGGTGGAGGTGGCCCCCTGGCTGGGAATGGAGCCCGGGCCGTGGCGTTGAGAGCGCCGAAGCCCAGCGCCGCACCGGCGGGGAGCCCCCTGGAGCTTTCCCTGAGCGGCACCCACACAGGCAACGCACTACTGGACCGCCCACCGTGTCCCCCTGGGCCCTCCGCACGTGCCCCGCGCCACGCCACGGCGAGTCCCCTTCCACGCCAAGCCCTTTCCGGCCAGGCCTGCATCCTAGTGGAGAAAATCACCGTTTTCCTGGCTCAAACCGAAGCCTCGACCCTCCCTGCCGGCTCTGTCCCGTGCCGAGTCGCCCACCGGCCACGGCCCAGTTGGAAGGGCTCGTCCCCCAGGGTTGTCCCCCAGATGCCCTCCCGTCGCCTGCCCCTAGCGCCACCGCGACGCTGGCCTTTCACTCTGGACATTGCGTCCGCCGCGGAGCCAGGCACTCACCCCGTGGCGCGGGGGAAACGGCGGCGGCGGGGACCGGGAAGCTGGGCAAACAGGCTCCACGGCGCGCGGCGGCTTGCTCGGGGCTGCGATTCACATTCCCGTGCCCGTACCGCGAGCGGGCAGACCGCCGGCGCCGGCCTGGATACTGTGCTCCAGCCCCAGTCCCCCTGATTCTCCCACGCTGATAGAAGCCATCACTCCCGGAGCGCTGGCGACACCCCAGGGGCTGTGTGGGGGCCAAAGGGAGGAAGCTGAGCGAGGCATCGCTTCTGCCACTCGGAGTGACGGGAGAGAGCCCGCCATTGGCACTTTGCATAGTAAAGAAGATAGCAATTGTGGTTGTGGCAGGCATTCGGTGACTAAGGGTGTGATTAAACCCCGGCGGTATGACCTTTGGGGGCATTTACGCAAATTACCCGGATTGTTCAGGCCCAGGACCACGCAGACCCGAAAGAGCCGGTACGAACTGATGTCGCTCTTATCTCGGTCATCGGGAAGATTTCCATTTGGTGCTGCAGACGTAGCTAATGTGTCTCATTGATCAATGACCATACATTAAAGAAAAATCCGGCCAGGTTCACAGCTGAAATCAGAAGGTTCGGGATGAGGAGGGAATGTCCCCGGCTCGTCCCCGACTCGTCCCCTTCTCGGCAGCACCCAGACCCTTGTGCTCCAAGGGAATCGGTGCGTTACGCACGCTTCCGCCCACCCACCTCTGAGCTGTGTCCCCAAGAGCTCGCCTTTTAAGTGGTAATCAGCAATAATACCTTCCTTGTTCCTTAATGTCAGTGTTGATGATTTAGTGATTAATTATGTGGCTGCGCTGTAGTGCTTAAAATAATCCGAAGGTATGACGTCGATCCGTTGATCGGGAGGAAAATCTGTCATCCAAATCCATGCAATGCAGACCCGCACTGTCACACTCATCGCTGACAACATGAGCAGGTCACCGGAGTGGCTGGCCCCTGCTAATTTATTTTCTCAGACACGTCATACATATTCATGACATCCTGCTGTTTGTCTGTCACCTTGAGGAAGAGCTCTCTGTCTTCGGAATCACAATGAACAGAAAATATGCCCATGTAGCCAATGAATAAGAGTAAACTAGAAGAGGTGATGTCCGATTTGTTTTTCAGGCAGTTAGGATAGATGGGAAGCACAAGGTTTTGTCTACATGGTATTCTGGAACCGTTAGTTCATGGACAGTCAGGAGCAAGGCTCCTGGGGAAAGGCGTTGCTGAAAGGCAAAGGTTTACTTTTTCATTTTAGGGTTCCATGGCTTGTTAAACTGCTAACCGCTCTATTGTAATCCATTCTAATTAAGATTAAATCAGTGCAGATAATGCCAGACAAAGAAATGCAAATAAGCATGAGACACAACCCTGCACACACGTGACCGCGTCCCATCCTTGAGGTGTACTCAATGCTGGCAGGCTGGGACATCACGGTGGCTATCCCAGCAGGACGGGGCCTAGGGCCCGTGTCCAGCAGCGCTGCACTCACTGGGCACTCCTTTCTCTCGGGGAGGACCGGGTTTTTCTTCAGGGAAGGGATGGAGGATGACATAATTACTTCCCGCAGCTGAGCTGCGTCCTGCCCGGGGACCATGTGGCTATAGGTGACCGCCACAGACAGGAGCACAAAGAGAAGACGAGACACTGGTGCACAGCCTTCATCACTGCCTCCATCGTCCACGCGAGCTTTTGGTGACACTGAGACTCTCCTGAGCACAGGCAGACGCTTTCGTCGTCACGGTAAGATCGCAACTTTCCTTTGATTTTTTTTATACTTTATATCAGAATCTGCGTCCCAACACCTCCATCTGGGAAGAAAACAGTGGCTTTGAGAAAAGGAATGAGCCGGTTGTTTTTGAGTAAAGACGCAGGGGGAGGGGTGGGAAGACATGGAATATAAATGGTGAAAAGCACACTGGCACTTCCCCAAGCGTTCCTGCACCCTTCTCAGCGTGACCAAGGCCACGGCTGCCCCGTCGGTGATGCCCGGGACGGGCCGCACCGATGAACTCAATGTTCTGATTGGACGAGCAGCGGAGCTCTGCGGCTCTTAGCACTTTGGCAGGTGGTTCTGACAGGCCAGTGATGAAATTAATATTCCGAGGATCCGATTCGCTTTCTCGCTGTATCTAATCACCACCTCGACGCCAACTAGGACTCGCTCTGAGTTCTCCAGATAAGACACGGTCAATCCCCCCTCAGGTCGCATGGCGGGGTGTGCTTCCCGGAGGAAAACGGGGTCTCGGTGACCGTGTGTGACCTCTACAAGGGCAGGGACGTTCATGAGGAAGGCCCCGGTGAGGGCCTGGCGTCCAACTGGGGCTCCCACGTCCAGGCCTTGGTGAAGTCCAAGTGCAGCTCTCTGTGTCTTCATGCTTTACAGAGCGTGTCTGCAGCTGTCACTGCACTTGTTTATTCCTCAAAAGCTTTGCGTGAAGTCCATTTTGTGGACATGGACATAGACACGGACACGGGCCTGAGGTCACGTGCTCAGCAAGCCCAGGCTTCAAGGAGGGACTGGCAGCGTGGAGGGGCGTGGCTTTGGTGGTGAGGGGCGTGGCTTGGCGGTGAGGGCGTGACTTGGTGGTGAGGGGTGCGGCTTTGGCGGCGGGGGCGTGGCTTTTGGCAGCGAAGGGCGTGGCTTGTAACGCGGGGCGTGGCTTGGCGGCGGGGGCGGTGCTTGGCGGCATGGGGCGTGGCTTGGTGTCGCAGGGCGTGGCTTGGCAGGCTGGAGTCCTGTGCTCACCTGTTGCCTCCCAGCAGTCAGGACTTGTGTGTTCTCAGACAAGTTAGGAAATAAAGGGAAAGAAAGATCCTTTCGTGTGAAGAGCTATATGATTAAACTTCTTCAGGAAAATGAAAATATTCTCTAAAGAATTACAGGAAACTTCTAATCAAAAAAAAAATTAAGGAAACTGAAGAGGAATGAATCAATGATGTGTCTGGTCTGTTTGGCACCAATGACCTAGGGGACATAGTACACCTGTCTTCCATGTTCTCACTAACATACATAAAATATTCCTTAAAGGCCTTTTCGAAATTAACAATTTATAGTTCCATATATTTTCAAGTTTACTTACATTTAAAAACTAGTATAGAACCAACACCAACAAGCAAGTTGTAATGCAAAGTGAGTCTGTGGAATCGTTCTTCAACTTCACATTCCTTCACACGATCTTATGATGTGACACCTTTTACTTGGTAGTTAGTAAAGTACTTAAATGGTTGTTCTGGGTTCCAATGGAGAGATCTAGACAAGATACAGTGGAATGTGAATAAACACTCATTACTACTATAAATATAGCTGTTTTCAGCTTTTCCATCCACCCACCCACCCACCTATCCATCCATCCATCTGTCCATCCATCCATCCACCCATCCACCTACCCACCCACCTATCCATCCATCCACCATCCCTCCATCGCCATCCTCCATCCATCCATCTACCCACCCACCCATTGGTCCATCTGTCTGTCCATCCATCCACCATCCATCCATCTACCCATCCATCCAGCTATCAGTTTTGAAAACGAGAGCTACTCTTGGGTAATCCTGTCATCGGCACATGTCACGCCAACTCAGACAGCAGGTTCCTGTTGAGGTACAACCTGTACACTTGCTTCCATGGTTGGCAGCCCACTTAGAATACTCACGATGCAGACTGGAATTCCCTGTCTGTGCCTGGACGGTCAGCTCTGTGCCGGCCCCTGAAGGACTCCTGCCAGGGGGATGCAATGCTCAGGGAGGGTCACCTCCGTCCAGGTGTTATTACCTTAGATAATCACTAGGCAGAGTTCTCAGACTGGCATTCCAGAGACAAACCTATTATCACAGAATTCAGTCATAGTCACTAAATGGCTTACATTAGGCATTTTAACTAATTCCATCTCTGTAGACACAGATGCCCAAATCTCCTGTATGAAGGTCTTGCTCCTGACACGGCACATGGTGGTTTGCTGTCTCCCCTTACACACACACACACACACACACACACACACGGAACATTCTGTGTACACTGTTGCCAAAAAGTCTGTTCAGGCTTTTCTGCTGCTGCCGCTGCCGCCAGGCTCAGTTCGCACGTCTCTCCTTCGCTGCCACCCTCTTCCTGCCTTCGGCCCATGGTCTCCACGCTCGTTTTCTCAGCGGCTCTCTGCATCCTCATGATGTTTTGGGGTTTCCTCTCCATCCAAATGACCCTGGTCACAAGATCAAAGCTCTCACGACCTGTGCTCTCGTTGCATCGTCCCAACCGCCGTCTGGCTGCCCTGCCCGCACTTGACTTCGGTCTGACGTGCAGCTGCTCAGATGGCCTGCGCTGCCTCACGTGGCCGAATGAGCCCCCCGCGACGGGCAGGGAAGACAAACCTCACATCAAAGGAAAGGTGGCTGGGGCCGCAAAGGAGCACCTTCTGCGCTTGATTCCATGTCCCTACTCCCGGATTCCTGCCAAGTTCTCCCCCAGCCAAAGCAGCCGCAAATCAAAACCGTGCTTTCGGTCACTTCTGGAGAGGCGCAGAAAACCTTCTGACCACTCGTGATCGCTCGGTGTGTCAGGGGCCACACCACGGGTCACAAAGGAAAAGGAAAGTGGGATCTGCCCCAGCTGACTGTCATGCAACGTACGACATGCAATGCTCCCGGGAGTGAAGATGCCTGCAGGAGGACACGCTAGCCCTTCAACGCTGCCACCTGCATGTGACAGGAACGTATGGAGGAACTTCGGAGGTTTTCGTCCTGGGCAACACTTGCCACAACGTGGGTGAGTGTGGGAAAGGCATGACTTCAGTTCTGGGATGCCACTTAGCTTACAGGAACAGCATTATTGAGGATTTAATAAATAATGGAAGAAAATTCCGTATCGTTATGTATACACACCCACACATACCTTCATGTATGTCCATGTATATATAGGCTTCCGGTATATATTATAATATGCATTGTAATATGTTACAACGTATGAATACTGTATCTCTCATATTCAGTTCTCACATAGCAAGCAGCCCTTGCTAAGAACAGCAGACGTCTTTGCGTGACCACATATGTGTCGGAGACAGCCCCGCTAGAGCGCGCAGACTGCCCATGTGGCAGCCAGGCGGGCGAAGGGGACCGCCCTGCCCCCTCTCCCATAAGCGCACCTGGAGTCCTGCCTCCTCGGCTGTCGGCGTCGGGGCACAGGGGACCTGGAGCACGTTCGGAGAGGCAGCATGCTCTACGAAGGGACGCGGTGTCTGAGAAGTCCAGCCTGCAGAATAGAAGGCTGCTGCATTCAGATTTGAGACGGTGGTCACACGCGTGGTGTCGGCCAGTTCTCCCGGGCTGAGCGGTTAGCGCTCTGACCAGTGGGGGGCAGGTTTTGTCCCAATGACATGAACCCTCTAGCAGCCTGACCTGCCTCAGGGGAACAGGCTGTCTCGGGAGGAAACACACTTCCACCATGAAGACATTCAGAGGTCGTAGTTCACGCGTGAGAGGGAGGGAGCCGGGGTCTCAAACACCGTGGGTTTGCTTAAGCATGGAGACGTGCATGGGTGTGCGTGTGTGTGCACATGTGCATGCGTGTGTGTTACTGTGTGTGTTCCTGTGTGTGTTCCTGTGTGCGTATATGTGTGTCCTTGTGTCCACGTGAGGTGTCCATATATGTGTGTTGTGTGTGTGTCCATGTGTCCGTATGTGTGTCCATGTGTGTGTGTGTCCGTGTGTATGTGTTCATGTGTCCATATGTGTGTGTCCATGTGTCCGTATGTGTGTGTCCATGTGTCTGTATGTGTGTCCATGTGTGTGTGTGTGTCCGTGTGTGTGTGTGTCCGTGTGTGTGTACATGTGTCCATATATGTGTGTCCATATGTCCATATGTGTGTGTCCATGTGTCTGTATGTGTGTGTCTGTGTCTGTGTTCATGTGTCCATATATGTGTGTCCATGTGTCCGTGTGTATCCATGTGTCTGTGTGTGTGTCCGTGTGTCCATATGTGTGTGTCCATGTGTCCGTGTGTGTGTGTCTGTGTGTGTGTGTCCGTGTGTCCATATGTGTGTGTCCATGTGTCTGTATGTGTGTGTGTGTGTGTGTGTGTGTGTGTGTTCATGTGTCCATATGTGTGTGTCCATGTATCCGGGTGTGTGTGTCCATGTATGCGGGTGTGTGTGTGTCTGTGTGTGTGTGTCAGAATGAATGGCCTCTTAGTGTCCTTATGCTCCTCAGCTGCTACAATAGTACAGTAATATCTGTAGAAACGATATTTCATAGTCCTGGGTTTTCACTGTTTTTGTTTGTACTTTTGCTGTATCTAGTAAGTTCAATCCAGTGCATTCACGGCTTTGTTTTGTTTTGTTTTGTTTTGTTTTGTTTTAACAACCAGGGTGTACCTGTGGGTGGAAGGCAGCTAGCCCGGGGCTTGGACGCAGGTTTTGCCTGGGCATCACCACCTACACGAACTGGGACCTCTGCCAACTCTGCAGCCCTTTAGGCCTCCGTTTCTCATGTTGATAAAATAGAGCCCTCGAACAGCCCAGATGTAGCATCCTTTCCGGATCTAAGATGGTACGGCCACATGAGTGGCTCCTTCACGAGCCTCTGCGTTTTGAATGTTTATTAGTTTGGGCCAGTCCGCAAATATCTGCAGTTAGGGTCCGAGTGGGACTTCGCGTCCGACGGACCGTCACATGTAGACGTGAACTTCCGCTTCGTGTGTCTTACAGCATCAGCAGACAAGCCGTCCCCGTCATTCTCTAGCATCTTCTACCCCCAGGAAGAGCCTTGGGTGCAGATTCAAGGAAGAAATCCCATTTTTGCTTACTCACAGCGAAGATGTTCTCATCACATGAGAGGTGCACACTCCCCCTGATTTGTGACAGGTCTAAGGTGGGGTGTCCTGGGCTGCACGGCCCCATTTCTGAGCCCGCCCTCCTGGCCACCGGCTCCCCTGCCTCCCCTGACCCTGTCTCCGTCCACGTTCCAAGGCTCTCTGGCTGCAGAGCTGCAGAAATCTCAAATGTGCCGCCCGACAACGGGAACTAATTGTCCGAGACGATTTGCCTCCGTCAGTGTGAGGTTTGCGGCCTTTCAGACGGGGCTCGAGGACTACATACGGGGTCTTGCGTCACTCGTCTGTTTGATTACTTGCGAGGTCCTCGGTGACCTGAAAATAGTTCGGGCGGGACGGCCCGGTCCGACGGTGGGTGTGTGTCACGTTCCACGTCCCGACGGTGTTCTGCGGTCGGGCCGCTCACACCCCTGACAAGTGCTGCCCGGAAACCAGCAACTGAGTTTCGTTGGCTGTTGGCGAAGGCATTTCGGTGAAGAAACGAGGGACTTGCGCTCGGTGACTTGGGTAACGCGGGCGCCCGGGCCCTTCCCCGGGGATGGCCGCCCCGCCCCGCCCCGCCCCGCCCCTTGGCCCGTTTGGGTTCCGTGGCGGAGCTGGGGGAGGCAGAGCCCGGCCCGGCCGTGCTGCCGCTGCCACCGCAGGGGCACGTGGGGGACCGCCGGCCGCACCTGAGGGCGGGGGGCTGCGGGGGTCCCACCGACCCCTCCGGCAGGCCGCAGGGCGGGCCACGCGCTGGGAAGCACTGGGAAATGCCTCTGACGACGGCGATCGTCGGGCTTCCCGGGGAGGGCTCCCGAGTCGGGCGGCGCCGGCCGCCGGGAAATGCCCGGTTCACACTCGGCTTCGCGTTTGCTTCCACAGCCGCCCTCACGCCGTGGCTCTGTGCCCCGCGTCACACACGGAGCCCGCCGCGCTCACTGACAGCCACCCATGCAGAGGGCTGCGCTCCCAGTGGCCTCCGGGGGCGGGGGCCATCGGTCTGTGTGGCCACACGCGAAGGACAAAATCCACGTTCGCCCTCACGGAGGGGAGGCAAGCGAGACCGCGGAAACGACCCAGACACGAGGGGCCTGTAAGGTGCCACCGTGTGTCACTCTGCAGGGCGCCTTCGCGTAGCAGCCATGAACCATGAGAGCAGGACAGGCGCGGCCGGTTCCACGTGGCCCAGTGCCACGCAGCCCAGTTCCACGTGGCCCAGTGCCACGCCTCCCGGTTCCACGTGGCCCAGTGCCACGTGGGGCCGTGGGCTCCATGTCACGTCAACGCGATTCCGTGAACGTGTCCACAGGAATGGGGAGGGCAGCACCGCCGGGCTTCCGGGGACCATGACCCGCAGGGCGACGTCGGGAGTCCCCTTCGGGGGGCGGACCCACAGGACGTGCGGAGCCCCGGGTGGGCAGTGCTCACGACACTGGTTTGCGGGACAGCCCCAGGCAGGGGACTAAAACCTGCTAGGAAGAGAGGGGCGTGGGTCCCTCGGCCCGAGAAAGGCCAGCCAGGTGCCGTGCTCGGCGCGTCTGAAGGAGCCCCATGTCCTTCCTGCCACCACTGCTGTGCTCTTGGGCACCATGCTTGACCGTGAGGGTGCCACGCATGCCCAACACCAGAAACGGCCCCTCCTGCCCCCTAGCCCTGCCCCCCAGCCCTGCGGAGGGGTCTCAGCTGTGACGTAAGTGCTGATGACCCTCCGACCTCTGCAGGACCAGCCCCACACCCAGCGGGGCTCACAGGCTCCCCTGGTCTGACCCCCAAAGCCCCCCAAACTCCAACCCCCCACCTCCCCGGAGAGACCCTCAAATTCAGCCTCACGACTGCCGAAGGCTTCCGCCTCTTTCCCGGCTGCTTGTTCAAAGCTTAGCAGCACCCCAGACCCCTCCCCCTCCAAGCCCCGCCCAGCGCGCTCCTGGCCCCGCCCAGCACACACCTTCCGTGTCTGCCTGCGGCGGGGCCACCACCGGGCCCACCACCGGGCCCCCTGGGGCCGTGACACCCTGTCACCGTGTGCACAGCAGTTCCTTGTCACCGTCGCTGCCAAGGAGCTCCGCTCCCCCCTCAGACCTGCAGCTCCCCCCACGGGCACCCGGGGACTGTCACCGCCCGTTGGCTGTGCAGGATCGTAGGACTCAGGTGGCTGGTGTGTGCACGTGTGTCACTGCAGCAGCCGCTGTGGGCGAATGCGTGGATGACAGGGGCAGGGAAGTGGGGGCAGGAGGCCGGACGGCAGGAGGAG
>PVJL010020413.1:0-12119 GCA_004026885.1 Lyroderma lyra
AGGTAGTCTTGGATTACTTTCATTCTAAGGTTGAAACAAATCAAACTCCTCATGTTAAATCTTAAATTGTTACTTTCATGACTATTTCAGTTGGGCCTACAGTATAGCCATAGCATATTATATCTCTTTTTCTGCACAGTCAAAATAAACCAAGATTTCCCTCTGAGTCACCACCTCCAAGCAGAACACTCACTCCACTAAAGGTTTTAGTCCTTAGCCAAACAGGAATAACATGAGCTGAGGTAGTCATATTTCTTTGGTTTATTATCCATTAATAAGCAATTTAAAATTTTTGGTTTAATATGAAGTTGAATCACAACTGTGGTCTCATTTTAATCACCCCACTATGCAAACAATAGGATTCTGTGAACCAGTAGGACAGAAAGAAAAAGGCACCTGAGTTACAGAATCATTGTAGTGAAATAGTTTATATCTAGGAATCCATATCCTCTTGACTCTTTCTGATTTGTTCTAGTGTCTTGCTGAACAGTGGCCCTCCATGGTGCTATGTAGGACATGTGCCCTGAGCTTCTAAAAGCCATCAAGTTAGCAGCTGAAGGTGCATTCAGCTGCCTGAGTTTCCCAAAAGTGTTTTTGAGGAAGAGAATGAGCAGCAGACAGGTTCTCATGTCCTACTTTGAAATTCAGCTTTTGGAATCTACTGTTCATTGTGTGCAGCCAGGTTACTCCTGGATCCCTGGCCCAGAAGCATTTGGAATCTGGAACTGCTCTTTTCTGTCAGGGATTAATTGACTTCACACACCCCGAATACTCCACATTCAAACAGGTGTAGAGAAGTACATCCCCAACCAGCTGTTCATCTGTGACATACTGCCTTGAACTTGTGTACTTTAAGTGGTCACAGCCACATAACTATTTTCCTATAGCTCCTTCCTTGTGAGTCCCTCTCCAGGTTAGATTTAGCATCAGAACAGGAAGAACACATTGGAATGCAGGTGGTGAGAGGCCCATAAAGTTCAAGTGAAAAAATTTAGGAGTTGTCATTGAGAAGTTTTGACTGATGAGTGTATTCATTACAAACCCAGGTTGGCATCAAGAATGGAGGAATGGTGTTTAACATCAATTTTCTTCCTTTGGTTAATCGAACCATATTAAGTAACAAGAAGTTGCTCAGTCAGCCTCTGCTGTCCACCCTGTAGGAAACTGGTCCATTTCCAGATAGCCCTCCATGAGGTGCTGATACCTGCCTTGGGTCCAGGGTGCTAAAAGTCAGGCTCCATATCATTAATATGCATGTTGTTAATTAACACTTTAATGTTATCACCTGTCCACCAGAATGTCTGGCCTTCAATGTAGTCAGTAATGAAATGTCCATGAGGCACTTCATTTCTAAAACAGTGACTAAGCTGAACTCATGTGGCAGTTAGAGAAATAAACACATGCAGGGGGTAATGTCTTCTGAACTCTATTGTCCTCCTAGGTGCCCCGGCGTGCTGCTGGGTGGCCAGACCTTGAAGAGCTGTACCTTGAGTCAAACAGGATTTCCACTTCAGGACATAACAAGGGTTGACTTCCGTGTACCTGTCCCCATTTAGTCATGATGAGCAGTCTCAACTATATCAACTAATTTTAGAAGGATTTGAAAATAAAAATTAGAAAAATGTTTATTCATTCCCTTTACAAATAATAATGTCAACTAAAACTTCATTACAAATTGAGGAAATACCCATTAAGATGAAAGCCCTGAGAGAAATATATTTAATACATTTTATTAGTTTAACATGATCATATTTAATTCTTGTGTTTAAATGGAAAATCCGTAAAATTTGTTATAAGGATTAAATAATGAATTTGTAATTAGCACTAGCTGCTTTATATCTCTGTACCAAAATAGTTTAAAAGCATGCTCTCTTAACTAAATTAAATATGTTGTCATCTCTTCTTCCTCTTTTATAGGTATAATTGAGTGATTATGTAAAATAAATATGGACAAGCACAACAAATTCTCAAACAATTCTAATTAATGAGATTTTACTGTATAGAGTAATTTATTACAGACAAAGGTTTTTAAAAATAAAATGTTTTGAGATAATTTTAGATTCACATGCAGTTACACCTATTACCAGTTGCCCCACTGGTAAAATCCTACAAAGCTGGCAGGGGACAGGGGGACAGTAATACCAGGCTAATAATATTGGTTCCCTAGGGATGCAGAAAGTTTTCATTATACCGTCTCTGACCTTCCCCTTTTATGGTCATTCCCACTGGCCTCCCCCCCACTCCCAATCTCTCTTTAACACCGAATGCAGGTAGTATAAGACTATATCTTTGAAAACAATTAAGAATTCAAATTCACGTTGAAAAAAATTTCATTTTCCATGCAGGTCAGCTCACAATCTACAGATTGTCAAGTTATTCCACCTTTCCTCTAATTGATGAAAGTCAGCTGTTTATAATAGCTTATCTACCCAGTTAATTTGCTCCTAAACTGCCCAATATTAAATTTTTATCGAATGTATCATATGCTATGTATAGTATCTCAATGAAAATATAGTAATGATGATGGAATTCCCAAATCAAGTCATTCCCTTTAGGAAATTTTTATTTGACTTCATTTAGAGTCTACTTATGAACCATGTACAATGTAATCTGTGTCTGTACTGGATAACTGCACAATGAATGATTCACCCATAGTGCCAATGTCAAGAGTCTTCACCCACTAAACTCTGGAGACTAAGACTGTGTCTCTTTCCTCTTTGAGATGCCAGCAGACACAGCAGAAGGAATCAGGACAGTTAGATGACTGTGGAATCATTAGGACATAGTTTCAGAGTTTCTTAGTATTTCAGCCGGGATGTAGGAAATAATTCACAAGTCTAGTCTGGCTGATAGACCAAACATTTATTTGACACTATTTTGTGAAGTCAAACTGAACATTGTAATTTCAGATTAGAACAAGTAATTCTCCCTGACATTGGAATTTTTTCTGTACATTTTTCCAGATGCTGAAAGTGGTATGTGAGATTACTAAATTTCCCTCCCCTATCCCTTATAATTTAGCTATTTCTTTCAATTCTGTATAACTTAGTTCTCCTTTTGCTAGGATACAGAATATCAAGTTTTCATCCTTGCAATACCTTGTGGTCAGTGACAATCAGGTATCACAGGTAAGGGCTTTCTGAGATGTGCCTACTACCATATCACTGATTTCCACTGGTGACAGGTTTTGTAGGTATTTCTTTTAAGAAGTATTTTAAATTGAAAGAGAGATGATTCCTCAGCGTGAAACTCCTCATATAAACTTCCAAATATTAAGACATCAGTTCAGTTCCCACTTAAGCTACCTCATTTTCAATGGCACGGGGTGAAGACGTGGCCTGCCTGGTGTCTGCAGGGTATGGTGAGAGCCTGATACTCCAACTGGAAGGAGTGACTTTGCTTTTCTGTTGCTGGTCCAAATCATCTGAACCATGAGCCTGAAACACATTTTTTTCATTCACTTCCTTCTCTTTGGCTTCAGTGGTCATTTCTCAGTGAGCTGGGTAACTTATGGGGTCTGTACACTTTGTCCTAAGAAAATCCCTGACTGAAGGAGGCAGAGCAGAGAGCAGTTCATCATCGCCAGAGGCAGCCAGGTGGAGCCCCTGGACAAGGGTAAGGTGAGTGCTGGCGTCATGACTAGGTTTTGTTTTCTTTTTTTAGGTGAGACAGTAAATTATTCACAAATGTAAAAAACAGTATTTGAATACTGTAAAGGGTATGAGATGTAGTCTTTCTCCAGATGGTAAAGTGTCATCCTGAGCATTTTAGTGACAGTGGCCCTTGCTGCCCTCAGGAGGAGATTACTACCTCAGTGCAGCAGAAAGCTTCTTCCTGACCTGTCTTACTGCCATGCCAGAAGGCTGAGTGCTGCCCTCCTCCTTCTTGAACACAGGCAGAAAGAAGACGGGACCACGGGCTTATATATATCTTCTCCCTCTCAGCCACGCTTGTGGATAAGGGGTTGCCTTGCCAGCTCTTTACTGTTGCTGCCCAGGAAAAGTCAGCTCCTGAAGGTGGCTCTTCTGGGCTGACCACATGTGGGTGACTGTAGGCAATTGCAGAGTCCAGAAACCAGTGTGTGGACAAATGTTGTCATGAAGAAAGGTGTAAAACTGAAATTTGATTCTTTTTAAATGAACTCCTAAATCTTGTCAGTGAAAAAAAAAAGAAAGGTAGAAACATAAATGTTATCTGTCCCTCTCAATTTGATTTTCTACGGGTGGGCAGTGGAGGTAGAACAGGAGGTAAAACACTCAGAAAACCTGTTTTGGTAGATATGTTTATATTTCCCACTGACAGATTCTTCCAGAGGAGAGGTGTGGAACTGAGCTTGATTACTGAAAATTGTTTGGAAATAAATGGAAACAGGCAGGAGACCATCAGGATACAGAACTCAACAGACCAAATGGAGATTTCCTCGCAGTGCACACATACCAGCTCCTCTGCCTAAGTGTGCACCTGTGCCTCAACTGGAACCTTTCCCTTTGGGGTCACAGAAGGGCCTGGGGCTGTCACTTCTCTCCCTGCTGCATTTTTTTCTCATCTCAGTGGACATGTGGGCACTTTCCTGGAGCCACTTCAGCAAGCTGGGAGGTGATTAAACAGTTGTCTTTACAGAAGATGAGTCAGCCGAAGGTCCTGGAAAGCATGGGGAAGGAGAGAGCAGCCCTCGATGGGAAGTTCTCTTCTCTACATTGGACACTGTCCCCTGATTCAGGGACAGGGAGCTGCACTCTATCCCAGCCTGGTTGTGACCTAGTGAGCTTTAAAGCTTAAGAGCATCTGAAGGTGGAACTTGGACACAGGTATTTTTTCCAATTCCCCAGGTAATTCTAATGTCCATGCAAGTTTGTGCATGTGCCATTGTGCTCAGTGCTTGGTTCTGAGGGCCCAGGAGCTGTGTCCTCCTCCAGTGCAGGCCCTCTGTGTGCACAGTGCTGCCTCACTCTCCAGCCAGGTCCTCGGGCATCGAAGCGGCCAGTTTGTGACTGTGTCCATGATGTACCTCCCACTTTGTTTTGACTTCATTATACCAAATTTCACTTTTATGTACTATTTCTTAAATTCCTTAATGTGAGGAGCTCACTGTGTAAATGCTTCGGACTGGAACATCATCTTTGAGGAGGAAAGCTGCCTGTGCAAATTGCTTTCAGATTGCTCCCTTAGTTGGCCCAATTTCCTGGTCACTATAGGTGAATTCAAAATCACCTGAGGATGGGGCAGGGGAACTTTCTAAAGCATATGTATGGCTCAGTCCTTCTCTGTAAGAATGTTGGAAGACAAAAGCATAGATACTTGAGAGTACTGACAGTAATTTTATCACTGACTTGGCCTAGCAGCATTCACAGCAGGACAGCACCTATTAATTTACACCCTCCTTTCTATTGAGGCTGCTTTTCCAGGTTGGCACTGAGCATCCAGCCTAGCACTGCAGACCTAGCTGAAGCTGGCTGAAGGTGTCGTATGAGTTGTGCCCAAAGCAGTACCAGGTTTCTCTCTCAGGACTTAGAAAAAAATGGAAATGTTGGCAAAGATGCCTCGCCTTGCCAGTTTGAGTTAGGACACTGAGTCTCTGAAGACCAGTTCCACGTTTGGAGGTGTTTGCTGTCCAAAAAAAGTAATGCGTAACTAAATAAGAGGAAGCAGATCCAAGGTTAGCATGATGGCTGCTGCTAGGTTGATTGTATGTTGGCACTTACCTATGATTATTTTTTCCGTACAGCAGCTTTTGGTTTATCATCCCTTCTGTTTCACTTCTTCTTAAATAGAATACACTGGCATCCGAAGATGGGAAACTCAAAACACAACAACCATTTTTGCTGAAAAAACCGGTTATGAAGTAAGAACCCCAAATTCAAAGACAGCTTATTTGTATTTGAGGTCTTAGGTGTTAAAACAGATAATGAAGAACTAACGGGAATTGTTTGTGTCTCTTGAATTTTTAACTATATCTAAATCCTTACATTAAATGTTTTATCACTTGTCATGCCACTTTAAACACATTGAATAGTGTTATTATACTCATAAGTGTGGGAAGTACTAAGCAGTGAACTGAACTGTGATTTGGTGATTTATGACTTTCCTTACACTTGAAATCTAGCTAAATAGTCAGGAAAGGAGTACTTAGGGGAAAAGGGAAGGTGACAGAGTTAGTCCATCTATTGTAGTGTAATCATTCAGGAAAGTGTTACTAGAAGGAATTTTAAACATCAGGAAGACCTGTTTTTTTATTAGGATTTGAGCCTGTTATACTGAAGAGCTGTACCATTTGGCAGTCCTGATTAACATGCATGTGTAACTTAAGTTCTTATTACTGTAGGTCTCACTTAGTCTTTTTTCTTTTATTCCTCAGACACCAAAGATAAACTATTATGGTGAACTTGGTGATCAAGCCAGAGAGAAACAGTTGCCAGGTAAGAGGAATGACTGTCTCCCCTCATTCTCCTGCACAGCTGGCCCAGCTCTGGGTTGGGTGGAAGTAAAAGAGTTTACTCATTTTCTGAACTTTTGCCCTTTTCAGAAATTACAGATTTTTACTAGTCTTTTATATTCTAATATACTTGATTATGCTCATTCACCTCCCCCTAGAAGCTCAAATCTCCCCTAACTTTACCAGCCTGTACAGGCAACACCGGTGTAAAATTGGAAGCCCCTGCTTAAGATTACCTATTTAGCCAAAGGCATGAGACCTGAGTGGCTGAGCCTTTCAGGGGACTGTCCACGCCCACTGCTGTTTAGTTCTCAAATTGCTCTGGGGCTTTTCCTGGCTAGAGAAGCTTTGGGCTTTAGATATGTCTTCATTTTTCCTAAAACAGGAAACACACGTCCTACTCAACTGAATTGTGAATTACGTGGACATTTGTGACTTCTCATACATTCTGCTCCTTACCTATCAGGAGTCCCTGCAGAAACAGTTCTTACACACCATCTTTTCATGGACACACTGAAAAGATTATTTTCTTGGAAAAATCGACTTCAGAACTTTAAACATTTGTGTTAATGTAACTGAATTATTTATATTTGGAAAATAAACATATTTGTGTTAACAAATTGGCTCAATGTAACTTACTTTAAACTTTTACTTGAAAGAAAAATTATGTTCTGAGTTTACTGTGAATTTTCAAGATTGAACTTGATACACAGTTGAATACTAAACAGTGACTGAAATAAGAAAGAGCAGTGAAGAGTCAGATTCAACTGGCCAAGGTGGAGATCAGAGTCCAGGACTGTGAAAGCAACTGGATATTTGGTAGAGGACATTCTAACAGCAAGAGCTGCAGAGATTATCAGATGGGAGATCTGAGTGTAAACTGTGCCTATATTTTTAATGATGAAAAAATCAGTGATACATGGGAAAGACACCAGTGGAGAAGCTGGAAGCTACTGCAGGGACACCTACTCTTTAGAGCTTGCTTGGTGATGATGGTGAGTTTGTTTCTCTCTATGTCCAACTCTGTCCACAGCCCAGAGAGCAGACATCTGAGGACTACAGGCTCGGTATGCCAAAGGGTAGAGCACAGGTCTGCTGTGCGGCCGGAAATTAACAAGAAAACCACAGAGAGGCTAGAATCCCAAATACAAATACAGGTTTTTCCAAGTCCATCTGGACCAATAAATAAACACAGGCCTAAGGAAGACCCCCCCTCCTGGGGACTGGCTACAAAAAGAGAAGTTGAGAAGCAAAAATCAGATAAGAGTGTCAGACTCCTCTGAACTGCTTATATGCCTCTCAACTGCTGCTGTTGTGGCCAGTCCCCGGGGGAGAGTCTTCCTTAGGAGTAGGGAGAGGAAAACAATGTATAATAACTAAAACAATAATCAGACCAGAACAGAACACAGAGTTGCTACAATGGATCATCTACATTGTTCAGATTTCAACCCAAAATCAATGACATGCAACACAAGATACCAGATGTGTTACCTACACTAGGGAAAAAGGCAGAGGCAGTCAATATAGGCTACAAGTGGCCTAGAAACAGAACTCAAAGTAGATACTAAGCAATACACATGTGTATGCATTCAAAAATTTAGAGAAGTACAAAATGTATATTTATCATAAATGAATGAAAATGCAGTATGTCTACACACAAGTAAAATCTATAAAAAATGAATATTGTAAAGCTGAAATTTTTAACTGGAAATAAAAATCCACTAGATGAGATCAGTTGCAGATTTGGGAGGCAAGAGAGAGGCTCATTTTTAAAGAAAAAATTGATTAATGTGCAGAATTTTAAATTTAGAAATGTGAACAAAGGCTCAGAGACTATTCATATTAACTGCATGAAATAAGGGGTTTTAGAATAAGAGGAAAAAGAAACAGGTAGAAAAATTAGCTCAAGAAATAGTGGCAAAAAAAAAAAAAAAACAACCTGTCTAAATATGTTAGAAAATTTAACTTATAAAAATGCAACAGACCTAAATTATAACATTAAGAACAAAAAAGAAATCATTTCTGTAATCTTTATAGTCAAACTACTGAAAGTCAAAAAAATAATGCCAAAATCTTGAAAAGAGCCAGGAAAACTGACATTTCATACAGGAAATCAGTTACTAAAATCATAACAACTAGAGCAGTCAGATGACATAAAAATGACAAAATTAAAGTGTTCAAAGGAGAAAAATTTAAACCAAGAGTTTCATATTCAGTGAGAGTATGCTGAATAGCCTCTTGCTTAGGTAAACAGGAGCTAAGAGATTCTTACCACCAGATCTGTATTATACAATGGTTTCAAGGAAGCTTTTCAGATTAGGGGAAATTATACCATATGGCAACTCAAATTCACAGAAGAACTGGAGAACTATGAACATTTTAGTGTGGTTTAATGTAAAAAATGTATGTTAAAATGTTTCCTTAGTATTTTGAAAAACATGAATAAAATTAAAATGTCACATAATTTGTATAAGTATATATTTACAAATGTTACATGCATTACAACAACAGCATGAAAGGCAGGGGTTTGCATAGTCAAAATATACTTTTGCTAGGTGACATTCTTTTATCAAGGATGATTTGATATTAATGCTCATTTTGTCTGGGAGAAAGCAAAGTAGTCAGAAGCATGGAAAATGAATAGGAAATGCCATCTGTAAGTACAACAATGTCAGATTGGATTAAAAAAAGAGGGAATGATTGATAACTACAAGAACCACACTTAGGGGTTCCCTGGTGGTGTGTGGTGGCGAAGATTTGGTGCTCTCCACGCCATTGCCTGGGTTCAATTCCCAGCCAAGGAACTACACCCCCACAAAAAGAAAATCCAACAAACAAAAAGAACCACCTAAAATGTTCAGTCTTACTTTATAAATGGAAATCCAAACATAAAAATGAAGAAAATAACTGAAATTTATCATTTCATTGATGATTTTGATGGCAGATTAGACACAGCTTGAGAGAGAATAATATTCCACATCCTCTGTAATCCAGAGGACTCAGACTTTAGAACAATGACAAAGAGAAAAATAGAGCAAAGGAAGACTATGATGGGATATGGTGCAAAAGCCTAGCATACAGAGTTTCAGAAACACGACGAGAGAGAATTAGGCAGAAACAATATTTGAAAAAGTTTAAGTATGTTCTAAAACCAATGAAAGCTTGCTAGCACCCCAATTCCTGCCCCCCCATGCATGTTACATATACTCTCCTCCTGGAGAGGGGCCACTTCTGAATAGGATGGATGCCTCACCCTTGAAAACAAAATCACTAGAGTGTTTTTTAAACCCACCCACCCTCCTTTGGCCTCTGATCAGTTTATAAATGAAATCATCTCTTTCCATAATGCCAAGTTCTGTTACTTGACACTAAGATCTGGAAATGAAAACAGAGAATGAATGTACCAATGGACGTGTTGGAGAAGCTGAGAATAGAGAACAAAGTGAAAAACTCCTGATTGCTTCAGAAAGCTCTGTTGGCTATGGGTCGGAGGGGCTGCAAGGTTACAAGAATTAGAATAAAAGGAGATTTACTGTCATTGGCAAGCCCTGTAGTTGGGACAAACGTCAATGCAGTGGAAGATGGGTGGGGCCCCTCCACTTGCCCACTCACATCTACTGTTACACCTCATCACCACATTGGTGGGGGAGAACTGTCAGGTGGAGAAATTCTTGGTAACTGCTGCTTCCATTGCTTTAGTCACCTTCGTTTTTCTTTCATCCCTGTGGATTTTAATAAAATGACCAACTAGAATAAATTAGGCCCTGATATTTAGTCATAATTTTAATATGAAAGAATAAAATTAATGAGTTGAATTAAGTTCATGATACATTGTAACTTCTAGACTTTTGATTCTAATATTTCAAACTAAAAATGAGGAAAATGCTGCAAAAAGTGAAATAGAAGTAAACTTAAAATGAGTTTGATGTTATTAAAAAGTAAGGTAGGAACAATCAGAATTGAGATTTGAATTTCTTTACTGATTAAAGAGTCAAGTACTGAGTCACTGCCAGTGAATTGTAACACAGTCCATGTATTCTTTTAACTTGAACAACTTCTAAGTTTATGATAGTAGTGATCATACTAAAGTTGACCATTTTATTAAACTGGAAATAAAAATAAGTATACACAAGAATTTCAGAAGCAGCAGCTAAATACACAAAAAGGAGTTCTTTTGCTTGCACATGTTTATTACCTTTTCTTTTGAGCTTGCACTTGATTCAATATTTTAAAATCAGCTTTACTAAAGTATAACACACAAAACTGCAATTTTAAGAGTGCATTTTCGTAAGTTTTGGCATATGTATACAGTCATATAAGCACTCTATATTCAAGTTACGGGTTTCCATCACCTCAACACATGTCCTGGTGCTCATGTGCAGGTGATGCCCTCCCCCATTCCTAGCCTAGGCAACCACTGGTCATTCTCTGAAATAACAGTTTTACCTTTTCTTGAACTTTATATAAAAAGAATAATGCAGCATATGTCTTTGTAATCCTGGTTGTAAGTGACTTCTGCTCTTTTTGTATGCTTGGTACTTTAGAATTGGGTAGCAGATACTTTGAATTTATATTGTTGCAGCTGGAATCTGTTTTAGCACTAGATTGCTTTCCTGTCCTGCAATTATATTACTTGCAGTCAGATGATTTCAGAACTTCCTTTGAAGCTTTGTTAGGTCAGAGCTAGAGAGGCCTTTAACCTACAGGTAATTTAACCACACTACTGAGGTGTGTGTCCTCCCAGTGCTCTTACCACCCAAGTTGGACCACAACAGGCCCCCAGCTTTGCATGAATGTGGGGATCTTACTGCCTTCTCTTTCCTTGCTACTCTTTCTCTGTTCTTGAGTCACTTCCTCTCCTGCATGCACTGATCTGTTCTGGGTTGGATCCTCAGGGCCCCCCTCAGCAGCCTCCCTCGTGTGGTTTTGTGCATCACACGTTATAGCTGCTCCTGCCTCTGATCATTCATTCCAGGCCCCTCAACTTTATCTAGTGGCAGTCTTGGAACTACCTTTAGGCCTTCAGCTAATGAGACCATGGGTGTTCCTTGTTTGTTTCCCTATATGTTCTATCTACCAAGTTCACATTGTGAGTTTGTATGTAGGGTGGGGAAAGGAAGTGGGGTTTGAAAATCCAAGTTCTTAACTTCATCTTTACTGGAATTTATTTTTTAAAGCAATAAAACTACAGTTCTAATACCACAAAATTTCAGTAAGTTACCCTCTTTAATAATTCAGAACAATCTCCAGTCTACTCTCACATTCAAACATTTTCATCTGTGTTTTTTAAAAATAGCATGTTGTTAATGATGATATCCTCCAAACATACACACATGAATTATGTTGCTTTACTGCCATATACACTTGGAACTAAAAATTAGGTTTAAGTTAGAGTCTGCATTATTACATTCCCATAGACCTACTTTTACAACTGGATGCACACAGTTTGTACAAATGTAAGAGCCATTGTTAGAAAACAAAAACCCAGCAGAGTAAAGGATGGAGGGGAAAGGGACATTAGAAAACCTAACATGGTCAACAAGTAATGGAGTCACACACAAAGTATAACACGTGTGCTTTCTGACCAAAATGGTTTTTAGCATCTTACATTTTTCTCTAATTAGGAGATGATCAGATCACTCTATAGTGGGATAAAGAGGCATAAAAATTCTCACAGATGAAGCAA
>PVJL010020414.1:0-12144 GCA_004026885.1 Lyroderma lyra
GGGCGCAGGGCGTGGGCGCAGGGCGAGGGCGCAGGGCGTGGGCGCAGGGCGTGGGCGCAGGGCGAGGGCGCAGGGCGAGGGCGCAGGGCGTGGGCGCAGGGCGTGGGCGCAGGGCGAGGGCACAGGGTGTGGGTGCAGGGCGTGGGCGCAGGGTGGGAGCGTGAGAGCCCGTCCCCAGGGCCCTTGCCTGTGCCGCTCCCTCCTCTGCACCCCACCTGCACCAGCACCCCTGCTTCTGTGCTTCCAGAACACACCGTCTCGTGTGTCTCTAAGAACGCGATGCCCGCCACCGCCGTGACCCAGGGAAGTTACCACGTGGGCAAACCTGTCACTTCGTACGGATAAACGACGCGCGAGTTAATGTCCACGGGGCCCCCTGGCCTTGGCCGAGACATCGTGCACTTGGAGAAACCTCCTTGCCCCCAACCTGTTATTGGGGTGTCCTCCTTTGTGCTACCACAGCCCTCTGCTTATGCGCTGACCGAGAGTCAGGCTCTGGAGGAGGAACGGGCCTGGGCTTAAATCTGCTCCTTCTAACTCTGTGACCTTGGCCGATGGCTGGACCTCTCGGTGCCTCCATTTCCGCATCGCTGCTCTGCAGAGAGGTGGTAGTACTCAGAGGAGTAGGTGTTACGTGTTACACAGGGGTACGTGTCTCCGCCAGGGGTCTCAGGAGGCTGGTGACCTTGCTGGTCTTGTCACAGTTCTATCCCAGTGCCTCGAGCAGGGCCGGTCACCTCTCAGTCCCCTCCCAGGTGATCGCGCAGAGAGCTAAGGGGGCCGGGCTAGCACATGAGCCAGCTGCCTCCAGGAACATTGCTTCGAGTCGTCCTAAAAACAACTCACGAGATAAATGCCGCTCTTATCTCCATTTTGCAGGTGGAGAAACTGAGGCACGGAACTGTTCATGGACTCACCAAAGGCCCCGCTGCCCATTCCTGGTGGAACTTGGGTTTGAGCCTGAGCTGTTGGATCCCGGAGCTCATGCTCATTCACCACCCCGTCGCCTGGGTCTCCCCAGCTCCAGGCCCCGCCCGCCCCCATCCCTCCCCGGCCCCGAGCTGTCCCCCCTAGTACTACGCTCTGGTCCTGCCGTGTTCCTGCTTCCAATGCTTCAGTGACCCTAAACCGTGGGCCTGGCGTTCCAGGCTGTCTGTGATGTGGTCCAGCCCCTCTTCCTGCCCCTGCCCTTTCTCCCCAGAGACCCTGGCGCTCTTCAGGGGGCGGGGGGCCGGCACACACCTGCGTGGCCTATCGGACAGGAGGGCTCACCCCAGGCTCCGTTGGACTGAGGACCCTGTGGCCACGCCCTCCCTGACTTCCCTCCGAGGCCCTCAGCGTTCGGCACGGTGCCTGCCACATAGTAGGTGCTCAGTAAACACTAATTGAACTGTTGGGAAAAACGCCTGACAGAACACTGCAGCCCCCAGGCATCGGTGCATGTCCCTTCCCAGCAAGAGGGACACTCTGAGCTACACCTGTGCCCAGAGCCACCTGAGGCCCTCCGGGGAGCACACGTGCAAAGACGCAAAGGCAGGACTGCATGGGACCGTCTCCTTCCCGGCTGGACCTCCCTGAGACCAGGCAGCATGGGCTGACCAGGTGTGCAGTGTGTCCCATCTCGGTGCCGGCAAAGCTTTAACTCAGCCGGGGACCCCCTCTGCCTCTGGAAGGGGGCCAGTTCTGTCCCCCACAGTGTGTTGCTGTGTCAGGACGTCCAGTCATAAAAATGACAGGCCGGGGGCTCACAGGAGGTACGCACAACCGGGGGTCCCGGGCGACACTCAGCCTGCTCTGAACGAGCTTCCCGACGTGTTGCCACGCAAGTGGCAATGCCAGATGGGGGGCCAAGCAGCAACGCCGAGACCCCAGACCTCACCCGAGGATGGCACTAACCAGGCCCACATGGCACGTGCCCACTTGGCGCGCGGCGCTGTGCTGAGGGCTTCGAGCCCGCGATCGCATCCGAAACGACGAGCCCCCGCGGGGTGGGGGCTTTCCTTCGTCTCCGTCCCCAGAGGGAGGAAGAGAGGGTTCGGTTCTGCAGCCACCACGGTCACAGCTTCCAAGTGGCAGGGGCGGGGTCCCACCTTCCTCTGTCCCCCGAGCTCTGGCACACGCGTCGGGGTCGGCGATGCTGTCTGCAGCAGCAGGGAAAGCCCAGGCCCTGTCTGAGCAGAAGGACCACGCAGAGTCCTGCACTTGACATTGCTGACTTCAGGTGAAACAGCCCAGAGAGGAAGAGAGGAAACCGCATTGACCTCTGCACGTGGGCCCTACATTTGCACATATGATCTCACCAAAAGCGTGCAGCAGCCCAGAGGGCTCGGTATGATCGGTCTCTTCATGCTATAGGCAAGGAAACTGAGGCACACGGAGGGGCCGTCATTTGCCGAGTGACAAAGCGGCCTTGACACCAGAGGCTTTGGACTTCGGCTCGTGTTGCTGAGGAATGGCGCTAGTTGTTCCGAGGGGTGCAGCGTGGGGGGCACTGACCTCATGGGACAGAACCACACACGCATTCCAGGGGAGAACCCAGTATCCCGGCTCCTGCACCCCTTCGTGCCACGTCGGGCACAGAACTCCAGCCGATGCTGCCCACTGCGCCCACGGAGCGGACGCGGAGGCCCCGGTGGAGTTTCTCGCAGACCCGCAGCAAGCCCTCCCGCCAGCAGCACCGACGGCCGTTCACGCATTCACCCCCGTGCGGGGGGCACCGGCTGTGGCCCGGCCGCCATGCTGGGTTAGAGGCTCCAGCGATGACCGGGTCGAGCTCCCTGACCACGAGAAGTTAATCCACAGTCCAGCGGGGGAGACGGGTACTATCCCAAGATGCTTCGCTCTGCCTGGGGCAAAACGGGAAATCATGAGCGCCCTCCTAGAAGAGGTGACACTGGAGGAGTGAGTAGGATTTGGTCACGGGGTTAAAGGTGGAGAATGTTCTAGGCAGAGAAAACACCAAGTGCAAAGGTGCCAAGTGGAGGGCGAGAACAGGGCTGTCTTCGTGGGCACGCACGCCAGTCCATGTGCCCTCCTGTCCTTGTGCCACTGTCTAACAGCGCTGGGTTGGCCCAGAGCTGGTGGTTTTAGTCTCGAAATTCCCTCGAAGCAGGGCTTTCAAGTTCCAGGCTCACACGATTCTTTCCAGGGTTAGTATTCTGTGGGCCGAGTGAGCTGCCTCTGAGGGTTGGATGCCACCGTGTTCAGCAGCGTTCCGTCACCTTCACGGCCAGCCCAACTTCTCAGGTGTTGACGAAACGCGGCGCGGGCCCTCCCGTGCCCTCTGAAATATCGGACTTCCGAAAGTGAACCAGACCTGCGCCGGCTGGGCTGCAGCCCTGGGCTCAGGCTGGCTCCACTCTGTGCCAAGACACTTAAAACCAGCTCTTCTGTTAGACATCACACGATAATATAAAGGGTGAGTATTCACCGGTGGGGCTGAGCGCCTGCGAAGCCCCTTGGAAACCCCTGAGGGGAGCTTTTGGTTCAGCAGTGACTCGATAGGTCCTACTCTTTCCACCAAGTTCAAATGGAGAGGCACTGGTCCCAAGCCTGGACCCTGGCCCGGGGTCAGACCGTCTGCAGCTGCCCTCCAGCCCCATCACTTACAGGCTGGGCCGGATGGCTTCCGTTTGCTTCTCTGGGTCACCCTCTGCCCTTCCCCACTCTGTGTTGTGTTCTATGGGACCACGGCAGCAGGCACTCGTGACCTCTGACGTCCAGCTGGGCTTAACCAATGGGGAGCCCTGGGAGAGGCTGAAGGCATTGAGAAGAGGCATGTTGAGGAGTTTACCCCACCCCAGGTCCCTCCTGATGGGTCAACTGTGGCCCCGTCTCCCCCCCAGCTGGCCTCTCCACGCAGCTCTCTCTGGGTGCTGGTTAACTACTCTCTCCTGCTCCTTTAGACCCAGCAGGGGTCCCAGCACCCTGAGTTGCTCGCCCCAGGAAACTCATGGCTATTGCTTTCCCTGAACTCTGCCCTTACCTTTGTATTAGGTGTAATCTTACAGCAATGTCATTTTGAAGGTCAAAAATCATCCAATACTGGCGATCTCATAGGTTTCAGCTTCACAAACTCCTTTACTAAGCCTTCCTCGGTTTCCCAGCTTTTGTGTGCTCTTACCGTAACTTTGACTGACACAGAAGATGTGTGACCTTGCACTAGTTCTGGAACCTTCCTGTGCCTCTGTTTCCTCACCTATAAGATGACGCTAATAATGGCCCCTACTTCAGAGAATTGTTCTGAGGATCAAAAAAGCTAATATAACAAGGAGGTATAAAACAGTACCCGGCAGGTACTATGTGCTCAGTAGACACTGGGGAGAGGCATAGCCACTCATTTGAATCAGAATAGTCAGAGGAATGAACTCGTGATTTGGGGGTCCACTATCGGAGTGGGAGGGAGACGAGAGGCTCTGCTGTCCTCAGAGGAGAATAAGGGAAGTCACTGATGGGCATGTAGGCCTCCACTGCTTAGACAGCCCATTTGTTGGTCCATTGCAGCGAGTCAAAGATCTATCGGGTGCTCACCCTGTGGCTGCCAGGCACCATGGAAGCACAACAGGGGGAGCACGTGAGGGACCCTCCCCCTCCCCACCGTCATCTCCTGGGGAGAATGCAGACAAGGAAACAATTCCATGGCAGAACGCTAAGAAAAGCCAAGATGAGGGAACTCAAGGGCCCCATGGGGTCCTAGGGAGCAATGACCCCAGACTCAAGAAGGGAGAGGGTGACTTCCCACAGAAGGAACTATGTGACTTCTGACCCCAATGAGGAATTGGAGCATCTGGGCCTGGGGTGCGCAGGATTGGGGGAATGGGATGTCAGAAAGCTAAGGAATGAGCAAAGGAGGCGTATCAAGGAGGGTAAAGAGGCTGGAGCATCTCCTTTGTGTGCAGGCCAGTCCCAGACACAAAACAGGTTCCCAACAATGAGTGAAGGGACGAACGGTCCAGCCACCCCGCTAACACACATGCGCGAGGACAGCCTTCGCCACCTGGAGAACTTTCTCCCCCTGTTGCTCGTCTCCGTAAAGAACAGCTCCCCGTGCCCCTTCCTGTCTGCCCACCCACCCTGCCTTCGCCAGAATGTCAGGAACGCAGAGGCAAAGTCAGTAAAGGCCAGGAAGCAGTAGGAGGGGGGCAAGAGGCCGGAGGCCAAGCCTTTGGGCAAGAGCTTTAGAAGGCGATCCACTATGCATTCATTCACTCATTCATTCATTCCTTCCACAAATACCTGTTGAGTGGCTGCTGTACACTGGGACCTGGCCAAGTCCATCTGCACTAATCAACCGTGTAGATGCACGGTCCACTCTCGTGGAGGGCCATGTCCATGAGGACAAGCCTACACGAGTGGCCCGATAAGGACGGCAGGAGGAGAGCCGGTGCACGTCCCTTTGGCTTGGACAGCTCAGGGTGGTTTCTGTGGCAGTGGCTCTCGCTCGGGGGCCAAAGTGAAACCTACAACCGGCTTCTCGGGGCAATTGGAAGCGTCATGACCCAGTGTAAGAAGCAGGGACTGTGCAGCTGAAAGACCCAAGTGCACTGAGCCTGGCCTCCCTATTTGTCAGCCTGTCACCCGGAAGAGGTTGCTGCACCTCTGAAATCGCTTTCTTACGTGCAAAAGGGAATGACCACGCCCGCCTTGCTGGGTAGCTGTAAGAACGAAGTAAGATCAGGTTTGCCACGCGCAGGGCACATAGAAGTCACCCGTAAATGGCAGTTTTCACCATTATGGAACCAGACATTTCATCTCACTTCCAGTAACCACCAGCCCTTGCTCCAATTTGGTGACCGAAGGAGCTCTCGTCATGCTGATCTGTTTCACGGCAGCCGGGGGCCTCTGTCCTCTGTGCAAGGACATGTCTTTGCAGCAAGCACTTCCAGTGAGATGGGACACACATGTATTCCCAACACGGTAGTCCATCGAGCATTGTCCCCATTACGCACTGCTCACAGGGTGGTAGCACACCCAAACTGCAAGAAGGAAGCTGCGGGGACATGTCCATTACAAGAAGACTAGTCTTGGAAAAGCCATCACTGATGGTTTGATGTTCACTTATGGGAAACATCACAGTAAGAATAATAATAAAAAAGATAATAGCAATTAGGTCACAACAGTAGGACTAACATTAAGCAGCAAGAGGCAGGCTAGTATGGTGGTTAAGAACGCCATTTCCGGAGGAAGGACACTTGACTTAAGTCCCAGCCGTGTAGACCTTGGGTGAGTTACTCTGGACATTCTGACCCACAAAGTAGAGTCAAAACAGCACCTACCTCATGGTGGTGTTCCGATGATTAAATTAATGAATATATGGAAGGGCTTTAGAGTGGTGTCTGGCACAGAGGACTGACTGTAAACATCAGCTTTTTAGCACAGACGTGAGGGGGCCCAAGGGCGACGTTTTACAAACATTATTGCAAACATCCTAACAACAGGTCGTTACTAATATAACTAAAATAACAACAGGTAATTACTAATATAAATTGTGTTTATATTATACAGCATAATCTGTACACGTACCATCCCAATCGATATCGTAGAGTAGGTTCTCTTTTAGCCTCAGATGAGGATCAGAGAGAATAAATACCTGGTTTTGAACCCAAACCTGCCTTCTTCCTAAGGCTCTTTGCTTGGATGTCTTGGGTGAAGCTATCACCACCCAAGAAAGATACATGTTTCTTGGTCCCTTCCTTTTCCAGGTTCTGTTTGCTACAGGTTTAGGGGGCCCCAGCCTTCTGCCCCCTTGCACTTCTGGCCTCTACTCTCTGTACTTCCTCTCAGCCCCACAACCTAAAAGGAATTGGGGGTGAAACATCAAATTTATCACTTTACAGATTGCTGGGCATCCAGAAGAGAAGTGGTGAGAACCAGCCGTACCAGTTTCTCCTAGAGCCGCCCAGGCACCTGCACACGCCCCAGTCCAAGCCCCCGCGCTGCTGCTGACCGTCACCTCTCTTCCTGGTTCTGCTTCTTGGGCGGCTCTGTCACTTGCTTGCTGTGTGAGGTGCACCAAATCTTATACCCTCTCTGAGCCTCATTTCCTCATCAGTGCATGGACAGCCACAATCATTGTCCTAATTTCTCCTCCAAGTGGTAGTGGCAGGCAGAGGAGACTCTGCCTGTGTTTTGGGGAACTGGGAACCTTCTATTGTAGATGAGACATCGTTGTCACACTCTCCAATACCACAGAGGAGACGAGAACTGTCAGAAGGCCCATGACAACACGTGTGGAGATCCCAAAACAAGGGCATATTTTTTCCCCTCATCGCAAATGCTGTAAAACACGTGCCCTCCACGGTCAGTTTGCTGTGGTTCACTCCCCCCACGATGCTGCTGTATCAGGGTAGAGATGCCCAAGAGACTCCGTTGAGAGTTTGGAAGAAAATATGAATTCTTATGTTTTAAATTTAAATCTAATGTATGTTTGTCATACACATGAAGGTAGCTGCAATAGCAAATGTATCCAGCATATAAATACATTCTGTTACACACCTGTAACCTGCAGCGGGGTGGCCTGGCATCGCAGCCGGGGGCCTCCGGGGCCCAGCCGCCGGGGTTCTCACCCCATTTCTGCCACATACGAGGTGTGCCCAGACAGTACCCAGCCACGTAGTATGAAAAACGGGCGCATTTACTGAGGAAGAGACAAGATGCAAGACGTACGGTACACAGGACGAGGACGCCTCAGTCCCCTTCCGTCACTGACCTTGGTCGGCTGCAGCCCGTACGCTCCCACGTTCTCAGGGGCTCTGCTCGCTGCAGGGCGTCCAGAACGTGGTCCGCTTGCAGCAGGTTCTCGGCCACCCTGCAAGCGTCTGTGCCCCCCCTTCCTCGGCGCAGTGCTCGTTGCATCGTCCCCGAAAGCTTTGTCCTCCCGATAGTTTCTGCAGAGGAATGTTCCAGCGTAATGTGAAATTGGAGGCAGATTCGTAGCGACCCCCCTGACTGGTACAGTGAAGGTGTCATTGCTCACATGCACGCATTCCAGTCCTCTCTCCTTGGCTGCCAGGTGACATCGCTGTCACACAAACTGTTCTCGTTATAGTGACCATGGCTGGACATTTCCGGGACGGATCCCGTACATAGCTCAACCAACTTGTTTATTCACTCCCTGCGCACTTGTGCACGGGTCAACTGGCCGTAACCGACGCTTGCCATACAGGTCGCTGCAAAAATGAAATGTGTTTGTGGATGGGAAACACTTAGGACTGCGTCTGAAGCACAGTAGGACTGCGTCTGAAGCACAGTAGGACTGCATCTGAAGCACAGTAGGACTGCGGCTGAAGCACAGTAGGACTGCATCTGAAGCACAGCAGGACTGCGGCTGAAGCACAGTAGGACTGCGGCTGAAGCACAGTAGGACTGCGGCTGAAGCACAGTAGGTGATCTGGTTGCTTCTTCCTGCTGCTACCTGGCGTGCGCATGGGGTGCAGGGGCCACGCTCCTTTCGGTTTCTGTGGTTTTGCCCATGTTCGTCTCAGCCTGAGATAACCTTCCTTGCCCTTCCTTTGATGCTAGGCATCACCTCCTCCAGGAAGCCTTTCGTCCCTGCCCTGGGCATCCCCAGGTGGGAGTAGTGACCTCTGAGGACAGCCCCACACCCTCGCCGTACGCGGATCACCTGTATCTAGGCTCTCAGCATCTCCTAGCTAACAGTGGAGCCCTTGGGACAGACGCGACCTTCTAGAGAGAGTTCCTGGCTCAGGGTGTGTCACATTCCAATAAGCGGGAGTTACAACGAACTGAATTTATCTGAATTAGACACAAAACGGCCTTAACATTCAAAGCAATTACCAGCACTGTCCATGGCCTGGGAGAGGCACCTTCGCCGGCCACCTAGAAGGAAAATGGACAAGAGCTACACCCCAGCCCACACTCCCTCCCAAGCAGGCAGCTGAGATGCTTCCCTCTAAACAGAAATTCGTTCTGCGCAGAAGCGAGTCCCCACGAGCCTCCCACGGAGCCCGTCCGGGAGCCGCCGTGCCCACTGGCGGGCTTCTCCCCGTGACGGTCCCACCGAATCGCCGCTGCATCCTCCCCCCGCGCAGCGGTGTGCACGAGCCGAGGACGAGGCAACAACTGAGGACAGCGCGGAGTCAGGCCTCCCCCCAGCCACCAGGAAGTGGTTTCGCTGTCCTTTAAACGGTTTATTAAAATACAAGGTCAACCCCAGCAAGGGGCTGCATCTCTCCGCCCCCTCCTCCAATTACCCACCTCCACGCTGCCGTGCTCGTGGGGGACCATGGAGGCTCTGACCGTGGGATCGGAGTCAAACCCCAGCTCTCCCAGGCACCAGCTGTGTGACCTTAGGCAAAGGACCTTTCATCCTTCTCAGCTTCTAAGTTCAAGGACACGGGGAGGGGGACTCCTGCCTGCACGGTGGAGAGAGGCTTATGGAAATGGTCAGCTCAAGGGCTGCCACCCTGAAGGCACTCAGCAAACGCTGTGGCTACCCAAACGGCAGTCCCTTCTTCCGTGTGACAAAGCTCCGCTCTGTCCAGGCCCTGGGTGGCGATAGGAAGGTTCGGTCTTCCCAGCCCAGGACGTAATTCCTCATTTGTACGCACCATCACGGAATTCCATCTCCCTTTCCTGACTGGTTTGAGAGAGAGGACAGGGCAGCGTGCACTAGCCAGTGAGACGTGAGGGGAAGTGGTGGGGGTGGGGCTTCTGGGACAGGTCCCGTCACCTCCAAAAGGGATACCTCAACGAGTGACATCAGCAGGATGGTGGAAGAAGAGGTCCCCCGCCCACATCCCTCCCCAGCAATGGCAGATCGGCGGCCGACTGTGATGGCAGCACCTCTGTGGGAGCTCTGGGGGCCAGGTAGGGACTGTGAGAGCTTGGTGGGGCCCCAGACCAAGGAGGGTCCTATCGCAAAGGCAGGTCCTTGCCCAAGAGGCGGACTTGCCGACCGTGGTCCTGGCTACAGAGCCAGAAACAGCCTCCTCCCCCTGTGGACTCAGCTGCAGCGCCAACTGACCCTGGTCCTGCCATCATTATCGCCCGACAAAGGACCCTACAGGAGTCACACCCACCTGTGCCCCATGGAACAGGCTTGCTGACCCCAGGCCCCACTGTGGGCCTTGAAGCAGTCCATGTGCTGGCACCAGCCCCGCTTAGCACCAGTCCTGACCACGCAGCGACCAGGCCGGAGACACGTCCATCCCAAACCAGCAGGGTTTAAATGCAGACGCCGGGGGGTCTTTCCTAAGGGGTGCACAAGGGGATCGTGCCGAGCAGCAGGGGAGACTGTGGGTCACAGGCTATCGGGGAGTCACATCAGAAGCTTACGTGTTCATGTGACTGCAGAATTCACGCACGCGCGAGGGGGCTAGTGGCAGCTTAAGGCCCCCCACACCCGCTTGGCCAACAAAACGGGTTCTGGGACAGCAGCACCGTGGAGTAGCTCAGCTAAACTGCCACAGGAGCAAGAAGAAACACGAGCGAGGACTGAGCCTGCTTGTGTGACACCTACGGGACATCATCCAGTGAACTCATTGGACTACATTACGGGAGTCCCGGAAGGAGAAGCGAGAGAGAAAGCGACAGAAACCTTATTTAAAGAAAGAAATGGCTGACAGTTTCTCAAATCCTGGGAGGGATATGGACATCCAAGTACATGAAGCTCAAAGGACCCCAAGGAAGGTCACCTCAAGGACGATTACCCTAGACACATTGTAATAAGCCCGAGACACATTGTAATAAGCCCGAGACACATTGTAATAAGCCCGAGACACATTGTAATAAGCAAATTGTCGAAGGCAGAATGGACTCAAATATAGGAAAAGTGTGCCCAAATGCTGAGTGACATGACAAAGGTCCATGATACATCCAATCAGAATGTTGATTTAGCTGGAAAATTCCCTTTGGACAAGCTGGCAGTCTGGGGGGTTATGTAAGAACTTTGGGGGCGGTGAAGAGTTAGGTCCCCTGACTGGAAGCCTAAAGACCTGTGTTCACGTTTTGGCTCTGCCCCTCACCCCCTGGGACCAAGTAACCTCCTGGACCATTCACGGTGACCTGGGAGCTTCCCTGGGACTCAAAGGCATCAGTCTTCTGTGTCTGGACCCCAGGCCCTCGTCCATCCTGTCCAGGGCACAGAGTCGGCGGCGCTGAGCTTCGTCCCCGGCTTGGCCACTAGCTGGCTGACCTTGAGAATGTCCCCAAACGTCCTTGGCCTTCAGTATACACCCTCTAAACCGCAGGCCAGACTAGAGGTCCTTCCTGCTCCACTTCTGGCCCCTAAAAAGGTGTGGTCACATCTGACGACTGGCTCCTGTAGCGGTCACTCCCCACTTCCTGTTGTCCCCATTTGCAGGGATCACCAAGAAGTGGCTTCCCGAGTGATGCTCAGGCATAAGTAAACTTGCACCAAACGGCTCCCAATGTAAAGCCACTCAGGAGTGAACCGAATTTGCAGGCAGAGCACCATGTCACTGACACCTTCTAATAATACAGCCGCCTCTCCCCAAAGACGTCGCCGACCTTCCGTGCGAGGCCGCCCAGCTGACTCATCGCCCGGGAAGGCGGATGGCTCGGCCCCGCGTGCCAGCTCCTGCCGGCCCCTCCGGCCCCTGCCAGCCGGTGTCCAGCCTCCTACTCTACTCACCTGCAGAGCCTCTGGGGAATGCTGTCCACACTGGCTCCCAGTGACAGGTGACTTCTTTGTCCCTCACCCTGGAAAGCCCACGCGGTATAACATAGCGGTCTGCCTCCCGAGAAGCCAACCCCCGGCCCCTCCGGCCCCCGGCGGACACTGTGGCCCGGCGCCTGCGTCCGGTTAACGAGAGCCTACCGCCTCCACGACCACGACCCAGCGCATCCCGAGCTGCAGCGTGGGGCTGGGCACCGGCTCCCAGCCCTCCTTCTCAGCCTCGGTTTCCCCATCCTGCAACACGGGGATAAAAATCCCGCGTCCCCAAGGATCAGCAAACGCGTGAGCGCGGGAGCTCCTCGCCGGCGCCGGCGCTTCGGAGGTTCCTTTCGGCTTTCAGCGCCTCCTTGCTCCCTGGGCTCCACTCGTTTGGCAAGGGCCGGCCCCCCCGTGGCCGTCCCTTCTCACCTGTCCCCCGTGGCCGTCCCTTCTCACCTGTCCCCCGTGGCCGTCCCTTCTCACCTGTCCCCCGTGGCCGTCCCTTC
>PVJL010020415.1:0-12141 GCA_004026885.1 Lyroderma lyra
CTGCCACTCTCGGCCTGTGTCGGACGCGAACCCGGGCTGCTGAGACGGCCACCGTTCCTGAGGCGATGCTCCCTGCAGCCTCCCGGGACTAAATGGTGCTCGTGTCCCCAAAAAGGACTCGTTCGGCTTTTGAAACTTTTCACTGGACTTCAACCTCCTTAACCCACCCACCAACCTTACTGCCACCAAGTGAAACCTCTAGAAGGGTAGAAGGAAGTGTTGGCGCCCTTCTGTCGTCACACACCTCCGACTGCCAATGACAAAGGAACACACGTCCACCGGCGGAGACAGGCTACGTGGTCTCCGTGGACCCGGAATATAACCTTTTGGGTCTGGCTGAAACTCACAAAATTTCTCATTTAAAGATCGCTTCAACTGACCACAACAGGTGACAGCAGGCAACGGGGACCGGGACGCCGGCGCGGGGCTCGAAGCCAGAGGCCGACGTTCAAACCCGAGACCCGCCTTCCTCTCCTTTCTGCTGCGCCGAGCCGGTTCCGTCACATATGAAACCAAGTTTGTGCCACTTTCAGTGCAGACTCCACGGCGTAGACGGTCCCTCAAGGGTGGCTGAGACACACAGAACATCCTTGAAGTAGTGACACCTTGAAGTAGAGTGGGCTGGGCGGAATTTAACGCGGTGGCGTCTGCGAAAACCTCTCCCAGTGACTGCCCCTTTGTCCCGCGGACGGGCCAGAGTGACAGGGATGGGCCAGAGTGACGGGGACGTGGACGGGCCAGAGTGACAGGGACGGGCCAGAGTGACGGGGACAGACCAGAGTGACGGGGATGCGGACGGGCCAGAGTGACAGGGATGTGGACGGGCCAGAGTGATGCGGATGGGCCAGAGTGATGCGGGCACGGACGGGCCAGAGTGATTTGGACACAACAGGCCAGTGTGACGTGGAGAGTGACGCGGACGCAGACGGGCCGGTGGACGCAGAGGGGCCAGAGTGACGCGGACGCAGAGGGGCCAGAGTGACGCAGACGGGCCAGTGTGACGCGGATGGGCCAGAGTGACGTGGATGGGCCAGAGTGACGCAGACGTGGACGGCCATTGTGACGCGGACAAGCATGCGCACAGCTCCGAGACAGGTCCCCGCCGTGTGTTTATTTTCACGGAGCACCATGCAGGCCGGAGGCCGGGGCGGGAAGGCTGGGATGCGGCCACCTGGGGCCTCATCGTGTCGCTGCTCCTGGCGGTGGTGCAGGGACTCGAACTGGAACCTCTTCCCCCGGCCCAGGTGCCGCTCCCTGTGGCTTTGGTGGCCTCGCCATTCCTGGCTCAGAGTCAGACGTCTGAGGAACTGAACATGGGGCCTGGGACCAAACCTGATGACAACGGTCCCCCTGGGAAGCGTCTAATGAGATGGTCAGGACGCCGGGCACCCTCGAGAGAAGACACGACGAGGAGCCCGCAGCGGCCGACGAGCGCTGGGGACTCGAAAGGCCACTGTCCTGGAAGGCGATGTTTCTGCCATGCTGACCCGAGCGCGTGTCCACATTCCCGCGGTGAGGACGTGACGGATGGACCGGGACACAAGTGGCACCCAGGCCACACCGGAAGCCAGGCCACCTCTGTGGGCAGGCGATGCCCCCGCAGCCTTCCTCACTGGGACAGGCACACGCGACCAGCCCGGGTGGTCAAGGCTGTGACAGGGGGCCCAGCCGTGACCGTCACGGCCATTCAGTGAACTCTTCCTTACGGAATCTTCTCTGTGTTCTACACCTTGTCCTAGGGGGTGGAGTGGTGACCGAACCCGACAAGGTCCTAACCGCATGACAGTTGGTCATCGCGTGGGAAACAAAAATCGGTGGCACAAGTGCCACGGCAGGGACTGTCCCTCTGGGCAGTGACGCCCCACGGGGGCTGCCATGCCACCTCAGCACTGCAGAACCGGGGCGTTTCGGACGACCCCGAGGTTGGTTTTTATTGAACCTTGTACTCCCCGGTCCATCTCTGTGCGTTCCTGAATTCGGGGGTGGTTTTTCCCAGTTGAGGTCCACCCCGCTACCTGGGGGCAAACGCCGCATCCAGTGGGTGGCAGACGCGCTCGTTTGCAGAACCCCAGTGTCCAAGCGCCGCTGTCCCCAGGCTGGGAGGGCACGAGCCCCACTTGTCTTGCGCTTGGGCTGGGGGAGGCCGCCGCACGGCCCTGACGCCCCCCCGAGCACGTCCCTCACATCCACGCCTTCTACCTCTCGTCGACGTGACCCGCACGCCTCTTCATGTCGTGGATGAGCCCTGAGCACGGTGACACGGGGGCAGGACTGGCGGACCTGCGGGGTGGTCTCAGGAAAGGACACCCCGGGAATGAGAGCGCTCGTGTCCGAGCAGGACTTCAACGCGCACGTCGTTCTCTGCCCCATTTAACGTCGCGATTGTCACACATCCTGCCGTCACAGCCCTGCAGAGCCCACACGTCCCCTGTGAAATGTCCTGGTGGTGGCTAATGTGACCAGCAGTGACCGAAGGGCCAGTATAAGTGGGAGAAAAGCCACAGGGAGAGGAGGGAGCCCCCAGAAGTCCGAGAGCTTCCAGAGCCCCTCGTCTCCCCAAGCCGGTGGTGTCTCCTTCAGGTTTCTACTTCACCGTGAAGCTGTGTCACTGGGTCGTCGGGCTAAGGTTAAAGATCTGTGGCAGCCAAACTACAGGCCTGATTGCCCTTTGACCCAAGTGGCGTGAGCGTGTCACTTAACTTCGAGCTCCTAAATCAGCAACAAGAAGAGAGGAAACCTTTGTTGTCCAGCGTTCCACACGAGAAGCGTCTCAGAGTGACAATGCTTTACTCCTCTTTCGCGTGTTCTTTGTGCATTAGCGCCCACGCCACATGCCACGTCTTTCCGTCCCCATCACGTGCCCACTGCTTCGAAAGTCCCGTTACGGCAGCCGCGGGCTCCCAAGTCCACTGGTAATCAGAGCCGCCACGACGGGCCCTTTCAGACATGACACGGTGACAGCTCCGCGGGGGACAGTGCACGTCGTCCTGGGAGCCCAGGTGCATCGCACTTGCCGGAAAACGGAAAGGCATTCGGGAAGCGACACCCGAAACCGTTCGAGCCCGGGTCCGGGCTGGCCGCGGCCGAGACGGCACCGAAATGACTGAGCGGATGATCCCGCCCCTTCTCCAGTCCCTCCTGTGTGCCCAGGGCCATCGGCACAAATGACGGGAAAACTTGCGGCTGTGTCCCTCCCCCCCGAGCAGGGGCTCGGCGTTACTCCCCGCCGTCCTGCCTCCACAAAATGCTGCGCGTGACATTTGAAAATTAAATGGGGAGCAACATTTAAAATGCACTTTACTTGCAAAAACGCAATTACAGAAAACCCGCAAGTGCCGTTACTTTTACATGAACAGGAACCCGTCACCCAAACAAGCGTGTGCCCAGGTGTGTTCTGCCGCGTGACGGTCTGAGTTTTGATCACACCAGAAACCAGTGTTTAAGCTCATTCCTAAGAAGGTGGGGGTCCCCGTTTGAGTCCTGATTTTTCACAGGACAGAATTCTCTCTTTGAGGAGACGAACCCTCCTTCCACCGCACGAGTGACCAGCCGTTCACGTTTCCGTAAAGCCGAGGGTCTGTGCGGTGACACCGCCCCTGTGCCTGCCTCCTGGGAGCCTCCGTGTCCCTGGGACCAGAGAAGACGGAGGACAGCCTCCAAAGCTACTGTCTCCTGCTCACTCGTGACCTTACGAGGGCATCCAGCCACGACACGTGAAAAATAGAGGCCTTTGCGCCCAGGTTGTCTCCGGACAGCCCTCGTCTAACTAGGGTCCTCCGCTCTCCAGTTCTCTGACTCTCCGAAGTAACTGGGTTGTGACCAGACCCTCTTGTGGGTGACTGACCGCCCAGGCGCGGTGGCCACCTGCCCCGCCGGGCCCAGCATCCATGTGGTCGAGTCCGCCTGTCGGGCTGGTACCCGGCGGAGTCACTGCTGTCACGGTGCACACCCGCGAGCGCCTGCCTGAAGACGGCCCCGGCCGCGCCCACACTCGCCCCCGGGGATCACGTGAGACGGCGTTGTTAGCAGAAGCGGGGGCCCTGGCCTCCACAGCTCGTTTGGCGGTTCTTAACTCATTTTGGCTTCGTTTTTAGCTTTACGAAAATTACCTTCTACCTTCCTGGAACCTCAGGATTTTCTTGTCCAAACACCCAACTCGTGGGCCTTGAAGAGAACCGCGTTCAGCCTCGGGCGGCGGTGCGATGGCAGCAGCCGTGCGAGCGTCAGGCGGGCGGGCCACTGGCGGGTCGTAGACGTCTAATCGCTGTGTCGTTTCCAATCGTAATGAAGACACTGACAGGGTTTCCTTAAATGCCTACCAAAGCTAAAACCTCGTAATAAATAATGAAGGAGCGTGCGTTACTGTGTGCGCGCAGCGTGTGCATTCTAGAAGGACCCACGTACACACAGAAGGGAGTTGTCGTCCACACGACGCAGAGAAGATCCAGCAGGAAAAGGCGACGATCGGCCCAGGAGCCTCACCCGCGACGCAGACCGCAGCCGGGGCCGCCGGGGGTCGGGGCCGCCACCGCCGGGCCCTGTGGCCGAGGCCCCTTTGCTACGTGCTGTTCCAGAGCGGACGTTCTCCACCAGGACTTGGGAGGCGGCGTCGTGGGCCCCAGCGCGGGCTCTCTGCTGACCTCCGATCGTCTTTGTCCCTTTAGGTCCAATTCGCCGCCCGGTGCCCTGTGACACAGACCTCCAAGGGGACAGTGCGCTGCCCCTTGGCCATTGTGTCATGAGGGAGCCTCACTTCATCCTGCGGACATGGACCTGGCAGCACCAGCACGCTGCAGCCACGCTCCCCGGGCCGAGAACAGGCCCCCGGCGCCCCGGACTCGCCCGGGCGCACGCCGAGCTCCGCGACCTCACCCCGACTCACGTCTCTGATGAGCCGCCTCCGTGACGCCCCCCGAGTCTGCCCATCGACCAGCCAGCTGCGTCCTTCTTTGGGAAGTGGCGGTGGGAGCTCCCCACGGCCGCTGGCCTCGGGCTTGTCAACGTGCTGGGATCTCGCCTGGGGGGCAGGGGGCAGGTCCTGAGTAAATGCTGGCCCACTCCAGCCTGGCCCGGGGGCCGTGGCCCTCAGAGCCCACGCCAGGAACCCTGCAAACCACTGAGCTCGGAGACAGCACGCTCCGGTGTTTGTAAGGTTCCCCATGTGACTGTAACGCTCCACGGTGACGGCAACCCACTGCCCCATCGGTCCCCCCTTGTCACAGTTCTTACAAAGTCCACTCTGGCTTCGTAGACACAAGCAAAACTCCAGTAATCTATCCGGGTGTCCTCACAATCGCAGACATTCCCGCGTCCCATGAATTCTTGCCTTCTAAGTGACCACGTCCAGTATTTTCTCATCAGTATCCTTCCTATCATTTACGTGGGTGACAACGAAAAGGGGACACAGGATGTGGGTAGAACCTAACCGTCTTTGGACGGAGCAACTGCTTCATGCCCCCACCGTCCCTGCTCCCCGGGTGCCAACATCTTAGACCAGGGTGTTACCCGACAGTTAATGTCACAAGCAGTTTCGTGACGAAGGGAGCGAACACTATCAACTCCCATAAGCCAACGGAAGCTTCTAGGCGTTGTCGATACTGAATCCGCAGGCGTTCTGTGCAGCTGTAAATTGAAGCCTTCTTCCTGTGTGCTAAGCCAGCGGCGAGCTGTTGGCCTCCTACCTGAACAGAGTCAGGTACATCCGGGCCCCGACTCCTCCGTAACCGTGCGACCCCCCAATCAGCACGTGCGGGTTACGCAGCGTGGCGTCGGGGAGCCCCCTCGGCCGGGCGGGCACCCGGGAGACCCAGGAGGCACGAGAGCCTCGGACGCTCCCCGGAGGCGAAGGCGGCGTTTCCCGGCTCCTGTCAGGTGCGGACGGGGCGGGGGCCCGGCGGGGGCTTGGAGTTGGAGGTGACAGCACGCCGTCGGGCCGCGTCCCATGTGTCCACGTAAAGGCAATGTCTGAGGTTACTTCCTCTATTTCCTCCCGGGAGTTTCGTGGTTTCGGGTCGTGTTTGTCTTAAACACGCTTTCTGCACGCACCCAGCTGGAGTCAGGCTCCGTGCGCGGCCGCCCGCCCCCGAGGCAGGACGGAGGGCAGCACGCGCCCCCAGACGCATCCCAGGGCGCGCCGGGCCTTAGGACCCGGAGGGGTTCTCAATGGGGTAAAGGCGGTGACCCAGGAGCCTGCGTGCCTGGGACTCAGAGACCCCGAGACCGAGTCTCTGCGGGCGGAGGGGCAGAGTGTTCCAGAGACGCCCCGACTCTGCCGGAGGGACATGGGCCAGCAGCCAGCAGTGACGGGAGACAAACAGCGCTGACGTCCAACGTCACAGACAGACTCCTGGCCCCTCCCTTGTTTCCACATGGAAGGTTCTTGAATTCAGAGACAACCCGCAGCCTCCCGACAGCCGCTCGCACACATTCTCCTGCCTCGGTCAAGGACAGGGCTCCTGTGGTCCAGGTTTGTGCATCGACTTTGCTCTTGTTGTCTTCTTGCGTGGTTCTGGCGGGTGCGGGTGGATTGGGTGCCTGTGAGGGACACTTGGCCCCCCGTCCTGGCCTGGATCCACACGCCCGCAGGGTGCAGGCTGTTGGAAGGCGCTGAGGTTCCCGGGATTTCCAGTCACAGTCGCTGGAGGCATGTCCTACGGTTTTATTTGCGTCTCTGGCTGAGTGCATTCTTTTCTTTTCTTTTCTTTTCTTTTAAAATCCAAGCGCATGGTTCCCCGTGTAGTAAAAGGGGTCTCCTTAGCTGTGTTTTCTTGCTCCCCTCCCAAGCCATCTGAGAGTCGGCCGGAGCTGTGACCGACACCCCGCACCCCCAGTCGTCCAGACGCAGCTCTCGGGCACCAGAGGGGAAGACGGGGTGACAGTGTGCCAGCGCTTTCTGACGGACACGCCGGCCGGCCCTACCTGAGAGACGCAAAGCCTGGAAAAGCACGTTCTGTCCCTGGAACCTCCCCTTGTTTTCATCTGTTTAAAAACTACTTGGAAGTTGGTGTCCCCTCATTCTCCCTCGATTCCACGACAAGTCGTTATCAGCAACACAACTCAACAAACACCAAGGACTGTGCTTCTTTCAGCTCAGTAAGGCCACTCGCACTCGGTTACATCCTGTCTCGTCCCCACACGCAGCGACGGTGACAGTTCAGTGGGTGACAGAGACGTTCTCCCAACGGTCAGACTTCATGCCTGTGGCTTTTTGTGTCAAATATTGCTATTTTACACGACAAAGAGCTAATGGATTTGTACAATTTGTACCTGGTTTGTTCGCGTGTCGTGATGGAGGCCAACGCCCTGGCAGAGTGTCCCAAGGTGACGCCGGTTTGACAGGGTTTGCTCATTCTCGTCTCTGTCCCTCAGAGCCCTCAGCACCGCCCCCAACCCTGATGCCGTGGGGGCAGGTTCATGCTAACGGAGCCCAGAAGGGCCTCAGGGGTAAACTGGAACCTTGGGGCGTATTTTAGTGACGGCAGAGTTCCCGGTGTCCGTGTCCCACCCGGCTCTCGCCGAGGACAGCGAAGAGCTAAGTCACAGCAAAGTAGTTCATGAGAGTGACGTGTAAGCAAAAGGACAGCACTGGAGAAGAGGAATGTCACCACGGAGCCCTGACTGATGCTTGTATCTATGACATCTCACCAGTTGGGCATAAACAGGCCCAGGACCGACGGGTCCAGTTTTCTGTTTTTCAGGCCGGCCGCCTCTCTGCTGGCCGTGTGCGGCTGCTGGTGGACTGCATCCCGCCCTGTCATTCCTGCCTTAGAACCGGGGAGCAAATGTGCCTTTTATCTTTTTCTCGCCTGGACCCCGGCTGGCCCATGTCAGCCCCCAGTCCCCGCGGCGCCGGTGCCGCCTCCTGCCCCTCACCTGCACTCACGGCCCTCTCCCAGTGTCAGTCGCCGTGAGTCTGTCTCGCACGGCCGGCTCCCGGACTCTGTGCACCCGCAGGCACCGGGGCACGGGCTCCAGACCGTCCCCGTCAGTGCCCGCGTCCAACTGCCACGCTGCCGTCATTGCAAAGGACAGAGGGAGCGACGCACGTGCGAACGACGCTCCGGAAGGACGCGCGACCGTCCACAGCGCAGGTGTTTGCACTCCCTCGCTCGGCCTGGGCCCCTCAGAGGGACAGCTGCTGCCCGTCCTGTCGGTACTCCGCTCCCTGGACACCGGTAGGACGTGACGGGCCGGGAGAGAGCGCTTTCCAAGCGGCCTGAGAACCCCCCCGGGCGGCGGGGGCGGGCTGCAAAGGACTGTTCGTGCGTGCGGTCCCTCCGCTCCGTCCCGGGAACTTACAACGGTGTTGCCGCCGGTGAAGCCGGTGTCACAGAAGGGGAGCCCGTCGTACCTCCGTGTTTAGGCTGTGTTAGCGGAGTCGGGGGGCCGGGGGACAAGGGGCGAAGAAGCACCTCACGGCGCGGGACGGGCGGACGCCGGAGGCCGCCTCTGAGGGCGACGAGCCCCTTCCGCGAGGTCCTTTCGGCCGGGTTCCGTCTCGGTCCGGGGAGTGACGTTCCTGGTCACCAACGCCGAGGCAGTCCCCGTGGGAAGGAAGTTTACAAGGTACCCGCCCTGCTTTGCCGTGTGGCCCGCGCACCCGCGTTGTTTGGTGCAAACGTCCAGGGAAAGGAAACCTTTTCATGTTTTAATTGGATTTTTGTGTTTATGTGTAGGTACTTGTGCTTTGTACTATAAAGGATGTCAGCATTTTTAACACATTAGAGCCCCCGGAATCTGGTGTAACGAATAATCACAGAACACAGGACAGGTACAGCGTCTCAGAAATGTCAGCTGTGACACGTTTGCATACTTGATGACGATGACTGCATTGCAGGGACCGCCTTGCACCCGGGACCGTTGCTGACTGCCAGCGCCACGCGCGTAGGGCGAACCGGTAAGGCCCAGCTTCCACAGCCACCCTCGTCGTCCCCCCCAGGCCGAGGTCAGAGCATCGCGCACGGCCGACACAACGGGTCTGCCTTTGCTTCCCCCGGGACACCTTCGTAATCGTCTTGAACCCCTGACCTGGAGGACGGGTGATTTGTCTGCAGTAAGGCAGCCTGAGCTGTGAAGACCCAATTCTGTCCCCTGCACCACGTCGAGGCAATTCTCTGTCGTTTCCGGAAAACCAGCCGTCGCCTCCCGCCGTGTCCACTGCCCCCTGACACCCTGGGAGGCACGCGGGGACCGCGCCCCATCGTCCGCCGCGGCGTCCCGGTTTGCTTCTGGGGCGCCCTGTAATTTTTCCTACAGTAACTCCTCGCGTTGGGAGCACGTGTTCAGAAGGAGGGTCCCTCCTGGGTCGCGGGTGGGGTGACTGGGGTGGCCAGCAGGGAAGGGCCGGGACCCCGTGACACCAGGAAGTGACGCTTTTCCTGCTCAGGCCCCTCCGCCTCCCCGAATCCCCGCTCAGCAGGAATGGCAGCCACGGAGGTTCCCACAGAATTAATTCCTTCAGGGGGTACCAAGACGCCCTATTCCGCGTGCCGACGACTCCCGGGGCTCGCTGTAATTGACAGCCGGCAATTTTGTCACCGCTTCCCCCTCTTGCGCATCAGCGACGTATTGAAGTGACATTCCCGATGAAAACTGCAAGAAGTTGTTCTTCCTGCCTCTTCCGGCTTCCATGCACGCTGCGCGTTGGCACGCGGCTCGGCGGAGCCCCCGATGCTCTGACCTCGGCCTGGGGGGGACGACGAGGGTGGCGTGAGCAGAAGGAAGTCATTCCCACGCGCTGGGACTCGGGGCCCCACTCCGCGTCGGCAGGGACGGTCGCGATAACCCTGATCGGCACCTCTCGTACTTCTCAAACCGCAGACTCAATAATGATGTCGCGCCGTGGAGGAAGGACTCAACCCTTTTCATTGGCCGCCACCCTCCAGTCAGGAGTAAAGCGAGTCAAGGCCTTCGGGGTGGACGAGGCCGTGAGGCCTGTCCCCCCTCCTTTTGCCTCCGCTTCGTCCGGGCCCCGCTCGCGCCTCGGGCACTGAAGGCCCACGCTCCTGGTCACAGCACCCCAACGGCGGCCGCCCTCGCCCCGCCTTGCCCACTGGGCGGGCCGCCACACGAGGCCCGTGGGACGGCAGGCGTGGAAGTCCACGTCACACGACTGACCGTGTCCACCACGGCCTGTTTTCATCATCTTGTCTGCAAAGCGGAGTTGCACGCTTCTCTAAACTTCTGCTGCTCCCCCCCAAACTTCCCCCCACCCAGCTTAGACGTCCCTGGGCGTTCGGGCGGACTGACTTAAAAGCTAAATCAAAGAGCCCCTTGGGCCAGGGTCAGGTCCCGCTCGCCGTGTGACATGTTTGTCGGGAGATGCCGTGTGTCCCCGCCTCCAGCCGTGGCAGTGGGGAATTCGCAGGCGTCTGTGTGACGTTTGAAAAGCTCGCGGTGCTGAGGGCAACGAGCTCTTGTTACAAAGCCAAGGACGGAGGGTGAGAGCCTGCCTCCAAGTGCCCTGGGGGGCGACGGTCAGGACTGACGTGCCGTTGAACGTACATTAATGATTTAACCGGGAGACAGCTAACAGCTAATTACGTCTTTTCCTTGAGTATGAAGTCGAGTACATGTTACAAAGAAAACGTTTGTACCAGGGTATCTTGCAATTTGTTTAGAATTAATACTTTACAACATAAAATTGTCCCCTTTATACAGACTGTAAAAATGCACACCGAAGAAACAGCACGAGTCAACGATGTCACCAAAACTTTACGTACCAGCTGATTCCATTTTTTAAAAAATTGCTTGAGACCAGTGCGTCAACAACGAGTACAGAAAAAGTTGCAGAAAATGAAGAGGTCGTACATGCAATCTCCACGGTGCGTGCCCTGGAGCCACCGAGACGGGGTGGGGGGTGGGGCTCAAGGCCCAGAATTCTCAGCTGCTCCAAGTGACGCGATTATCTGAACGGTATTGTCCACGTTTTGTCCATACAGGAGTGGCCAGGAACGGAGCACGCAGCACACCAGCACCTTACCCCCGCGAGGCAGCCGGCCCCCACGATCACGTCCCCGGAAGTATCCACAAAGGACCGCGTTCGAAAAGCGACAAAAGCAGTGGCACCGCCTGCGCAGGCAGAGGACCGCGAGACCGCCGTGCCCGGCGGGCGTCCACCCTTCCGTGGCCCCAGCGACACCCACGACGCGCCCGCCCTTCCGTGGCCCCAGTGACACTCACAGCACGGCTATCTTAGAGACCAACCGTAGGCCCACCCTGATCCCCAGAGGGGTCCCCCACTTGTCGCCTGCCCTCCGTGGTGTCCTGGTGACCTTTTGCGTTGCAGGACCGGGTTCCGTTCTCGTTGAGCCTCCACCCACGGCAGAAAGCGGCTCAAAACTCAGAGGCCCCGAGGTGAAGCCGGGGAAGTCGGGAGCCCAGCGGGCAGCGCGGTGCCAGCCCTGGCGCACTCTGCAGCCCAGGCACGCCCGGTGCGCCCCGGGGCTGTGGTCCAGAACCAAACGCAGCCCCAGGGACACGTCCCAGGCGTCGAGAGCTGCGTACACCTGCTCTCCCTTCTGGAAGCTGTGCCGTTGCTGGTGTTTCGGACATGCGTGCCCAAGCCCTCCTCTCCTTCCCGTGAAAGAATGACACAAGTACCCCTGCGCGCACGCCCAGCGTCTCCACGCGGATCAGACCTCCGTGGGGGCACGAAGCCTCCGCTCTCCCTCGGGCACGGGCATCTGTGCCCGTTCCATCCCTCCTGCCCGGCGTTCCTGAGCCCACTTGTTAGCTTTGCCTTCTGCTTTAGCTTTTCAATAGGGGTGCCGGGACAATCGGACGTCCATGTGCCAAGGCGGAATTTAGACCCTCTCCCCCACCACACACAGGGGATCGTACACCTAAATGTAAGCATTTCCTCTCTGAAATTTGGGGAAGAAGACCAAGGCGAAAACCTCCACGACCTTGAGGTACGCTGACAACACGCCCCATAAAAGAGAAGCAATAGCTGGACTTCATCAAAATGGGCAACATTCCCACCGTAAAAAACACCCATCACTGAGTGCGAAGCTAAGCCACTGACTAGTAGGAAATCGTCTCTAATCACGTATGCGATAAAGAAAGGGACACTTGTATCCAGAGAAACACGACTCAATGCAAAGGACACGCCCCGTTTACAAACGGGCACGACGTCTGCAC
>PVJL010020416.1:0-12119 GCA_004026885.1 Lyroderma lyra
AATGCAAATGGTAAGATTTTATTCTTCTTTATGGCTGAGTAATACTCCATTGTGTAAATGTACTACCATTTTTTATTCAATTTTTTATTGATGGGCATTTGAATTGTTTTCATATTTTGGCTATTGTGAATAATGCTCCAATAAACATAGGGATGAATATATTTTTTTGAATTAGTGTTTTGGATTTCTTTGGATAAATGCCCAAAAGTGAAATTTCTGGATCATGAGAAGGTTCCACTTTTAATTCTCTAAAACAACCCTCCATACTCTTTTCCATAATGGCTGGCCCAATATGCAGAACCACTACAGTGCATGATAGTTCCCTCTTCTCAACATCTTCATCAACACTTGTTGTTGGTTGATTCATTGATGATAGCCATTATGACAGGAGTGAAGTATCTCATTGTGGTTTTGATTTGCATTTCCCTGATGAGTAGTGACATTGAGCATTTTCTCATTTGTCTACTGGCCATTTGCATGTCCTCTTTGGAGAATTGTGTATTCAGACCCTCTGCCTATTTTTTTATTGGATTGTTTGTTTTTTGGGTATTGAGTTGTATAAGCTTATAAATTTTGGATATTTACCCTTCATCAGATGGCTCATTGTCAATTATCTTCTCCCATTCTGTAGGATGTCTTTTTGTTGATTTCTTTCACTGTAAAAAACGGTTTAGTCTGATGTAGTCCTATTTGTTAGTTTATTTATTTATTTATTTTTGATTCCCTTGCCAAGGAGACATATCAATGAAGGTATTTCTAAGAATAATCTCTGAGAGGTTACTTCCTATATTTTATTCTAAGAATTTTATGGTTTCAGGTTCTATATTGAAGTCTTTAATCCATTTCAAATTTATTTTTAAATATGGTGTAAGAAGGTTGCCAAATTTTATTTTTTTAATGTATCTGTCCAGTTTTCCCAGTGCCATTTGTTGAATAGACTGTTTTTACCCCAATGTAAATTCTTGCTTCCTTTGTCATAGATTAATTGGCCATATAGGCATGGATTTACTTTAGGGCTCTTTATTCTGTTCCATTGATCAATGTGTCTGTTTTTATGCCAATACTATGCTGTTTCGACAACTGTGGCCTTGTAATATGATTTGGTACCTAGTAGCATGATACCCCCAACTTTGTTCTTTTTTTCAGGTTGCTAGGTCTTTCATGGTTGCATATCAATTTTAGGATTATTTGTTCAAATTCTGTGAACAATGCCCTTCATATTTTGCTAGGAATTGCTTTGAATCTGTAGATTGCTCTGGGTAGCAGTGACATTTTAACTATATTAATTTTTTCTATTCATGAGCATTGCATGTGTTTACATTTATTTGTATCATCCATGATTTCTTTCTTCAGTGTCTTATAATTTTCTAAGTACAGGTCTTTTATTTCCTTGGTTAAATTTATTCCTAGGTATACTTTTTTTGGATGCAATTGTAAATGGAATTTTTTGTTTTTAATTTCTCTTTCTGCTAGATTTTATTGGAATATAAGAATGAAATTAATTTTTGGACATTAATTTAGTATCCTACTACTTTGCTAAATTTATTTATCAGTTTCAATAATTTTGGAATCAAATTTTTGGGGTTCTGTCTATATAATATCAAGTAATCTGCAAATAATGAAAATTTTACCACTTCCTTTACTATTTAGATACATTTTATTTCTTTATCTAGTCTGATGACTTTGGATAGCACTTTCACTATTGTGTTTAATACAAGTGGTAACAGTGAGCATCTTTATCTTATTCTTGATATTAAGGGGGCTGTGATTAGCTTTTCCCCACTGAATATGACATTAACTGTGAGTTAATCATTTAACATAGCTTTTATTATATTGAGATATGTTCTTTCTATTCTCACTTTGCTGAGAGCTTTTATCATAAATGGCTGCTGGATTTTGTCAAACCTCTCCTATATGACCATATGATTTTTATTTGTCATTTTGTTTATGTGGCATATCATGTTAATTGATTTATGTATATCAAACTGACCTTGCATCCCAGGAATGAATTCTACTTGATTGTAGTATATAATATTAATGTATTGCTGAATTCAATTTGCTAATATATTGTTGATAACTTTTTCATCTATATAATTAGAGATACTGTCTACAGTTTTCTTTTTCTTTAGGGTCTTTGGTTTTGGAATCAGGGTAATGGTAGCCTCATAAGATAAGTTTGGAAGCCTATTGTCTTGAATTTTAGAATAGTTTTAGGAGAAGGGTGTTAATTTTTTGGATGTTTGGTAAAATTCACCTGTGAAGCCATCTGGTCCAGGAATTTTTAAGCAAGGGATTTTGTTTACTTGTTTGATTTCATTGTTAGTAGTTGGTCTGTTTAGAGTTTCTATTTCTTCCTAATTTAATCTTGGAAGCTTGTATATTTCTAGTAACCTAGCCATTTCTTTCAGAATGTCCCATTTTTTTTGTTATATAGTTGCTCATAGTATTTTCTTAGAGTGTTTTGTATTTTTGTAGTGCCGTCACTTCTCCTTTTTCATTTCTAATTTTATTTTATTTGGGTCCTATTTTATTTGTGATAAGTCTGGTTAAAGGTTTGTCAATTTTGTATACTTTTTGAAGAACCAGCCCTTGGTTTCATTAATCTTTAGTGTTGTCATTTCAGTCTCAATTTTATTTTTACTCTGATTTTTATTATTTACTTCCTTTACTCACTTTGGGCTTTGTTGTTGTTATTGTTGTTTTCCAATTTTCTTAAGTGTAAGGTTAAAGTGTTTATCTGAGTTTTTGTTGTTGTTTTGTTTTTTAAGGTAGGCCTAAAGTGGTATGGATTTTGTTCTTAAAACTTCTTGTGCTGTGTCTTGTAAATTTTGGATAGTTGTGTTTTCATCCTTGTTTGTCTCAAAGTACTTTTTGATTTCTTCCTTAATCTTATTGTTGGCCCATTTATTGTGTAGTAGCATATTATTTAGCCTTCATGTGTTTGAGGTTTTTTTTCAGGTCATTTTTTAAATTGATTTTTAGTTTCATACTATTGTGGTAAGAGAAAGTGCTTAATATTATTTAAATTTTCTTAAATTAATTGAGACTTGATCTGTGGCCTAACATACAGTCTTTCTTTAAAAATGTTCCATGTGCACTTGAAAAATATATATATTCTGCTGCTTTGGAATGAAATGCTCTAAAATATCAATTAAATCTATCTGTTCTAGTGTGTCATTTAAGGCCACTCTATGCTGATTTTCTGCCCAAAATATCTGTTCATTGGTGTCAGTGGGATGTTATAATTCCCTACTATGATTGTGTTACTGTTGATGTTTGCCTTTTTGTCAGTTAATATTTGCTTTATGTATATAAGTGCTTCTATTTTGGATGCATAAATGTTTCAAGAGTGATGCCCTCTTGTTGGATTGATCCCTTTATAGTTATGCAATGCCCTTTTTGGTTTCTTGTTATAGTCTTTGTTTGAAAGTTTACTTTTTATGATGTTAAGTATTGCTACCCAAGATTTTTTCTCATTTCCATTTGCATGGATTAATTTTTTCCATTCCTTTACTTTCAGTCTATGTGTGATTTCCTTCTGAGGTGAGTCTTTTGTTAACAGCATATGCCTGGGTGTTGTTTTCTTGTCCATTCAGCTTCCTTATATATTTTGATTAGTACATTTAGTTTATTTATATATAAAGTGATAATTGATAGGTACATATTCATCACCATGTTATTATTTAAGTTTTTGATCTTCTTTTGTTTTCTTGTTTTATGCTTGCTCCTGCTTAAAGAAGTTCTTTTAACATTTCTTATAACACTGGCCTAATGGTGTCTAATTCCTTGAACTTTTTCTTGTCTGAGGAGCTCTTTATCTCTTGTTCAATTTTAAATCATAGCCTTGCTGGGTAGAGTAGTCTTGGCAATAGGCCTAGTTTTTCATTACTTTGAATACTTCCTGCCACTCTCTTGTGGCCTTCAAAGTTTCTGTTGAGAAATCCACTGAGAGTTTTACAGAAACCTCATTGTAAATAAGTAGTTGTCTTTCTCTTGATGTTTTTAATATTCTCATTTTGTCTTTAACCTCTGCCATTTCAATCATGATGTGTCTTGATGTGGGCCTCTTTGGATTCAACTTTATTGAGATTCTTTGCACTTTCTAGGCTTGTGTGTCTAAGTTTTTCACAAGGTTGGAGAAGTTTTTAGTCATTATTTCTTCAAATAGGTTCTTAATACTTTGATTCTTCTTTTCTTTATCTGGTAATCCTATATACAAATGTTGTTACTATAGTTGTTGTCCCAGAAGTCCTTCAAGCTATATATATATTTTTTTTTCCTCTTTCAGTTTGGCAATTTTTGCTAAATTGTCTTCTAGATCACTGATTCTATTTTCTTTTTCATCTAACCTGCTGTTGGTTACTTCTAGTATAGTCTTCATTTCAATTATTATATTCTTTATTACCTACTGGTTGTTTTAATATGGGTCTATGCCCTTCTTTATGGTTGCTATTTCTTTGTTGAAGTTTTCACTAAGTCCCTTAAGCATTCTTGTAACTTGTATTTTAAACTCTTCCTCTGGTAATTGATTGCTTCCATTTTATTTAGCTCTATTGCTTAATGTTTCTCTTGTTCCTTTATTTGGAATATGTTTCCCTGTTTCTGGCTTATTCTTTGTGTTTGTTTCTATGTAGTAGGTGTATCTCTTATGTCTCAAAGTCTTTGCTTGGTGGCCTTATGTAATATGTATCCTATGTAGTCTAATGGTGCAATCTTCCTGACCTCCTCTTCTTGTGATAAAAAAAGTATCCCTTGAGAGTGTTGTGTGTGTTCTTCAGTTGTAGTTAAACAGTATTCCACTCACAGCACTTCATTAGCTCCCCATGGTTAGGGATAGAGCAGTACCAAATGCTATCCAGACAGCAATAGAGAGTCATTCCTGTTGAAGTCCACAAGAAAGTCTTCCTCCACTAGTAGGGATGGGCTGATTGGTCAGCCACCTAGAGTGCTTCTGTGTGTGCAGGACAAACTCCAGGGGGCCTGTGCTCACTTTGAAAACACACACACACACACACACACACACACACACACACACACATACACACACAAATATATATATACACAAAATAATTCCCTGAGACTCTGTGGTTTGCCACTCCCAGTACACCATTAGCTGACCTGGAGTTGTGTGTGTGGAGGGCATGGCAGAGCAGCACCAAAAGTTTTCCAGCTGTCTGAAGCTACACCTCCAAAAGCACAGCAAAGTTTTTCCCCTAATAGGGTGGGGTTGATGTCTTACCCACCCCAATTTTTTTCATGTGGGCAGGAGAATGCTCCAAAATGCCCATGTACCCTTTAAAAAAATTAAAATAAATTATAAATAAAAAATGAAATAAAGGTAAAAATAAAATTATATAAAAGTAAATAATTAATTAAAATTAAAAATATAAAAAATTTAAATATTAAATTAAAAATGAAATTAAATAAAGGAAACTATTTTAAAAGTTAAATAAACAGTAACATTAAAAGGAGAAAAAAAATATTATGTGTAAGCCTTATGATAGAAGAAAAGAAAAAAAGTAAAATTAAAAAGAAAAAAAAGAAAAATTTTTCTGTGATCTGTGTTATTTGCTGCTTTTAGCACACATTTAGTTGTCCAGGGGGAAAAGCAGAGTGGCACCAAAAGCTTTCTGGGGTGTTCCAGACAGTTGATTCTGCAAAAGTTCACAAAACATCTCTCCTTGCTAGAAGAGCAAGCCCAATTGCTCAGAGTTTCTCTGGGTGGACAGGTCAAATCTCCAAGGTGTCTGAGCATGCTCTGAAATAGAAAGGAAAGAAAAGAAAAGAATAATAATAGTAATAAAAAGTAAAATAAAGTAAAATACATAAAGATATCCAATAGTAAAAATTTTGAAAGGTAACAAAAAATTTAAGAAGTTATAATTAAAAAATAATAAAAATAAAAATAAGTAAATTATTCATTGAGAGATTAGCAGTTCTCCATTTGTAGCTCACTTTTAGTTGCACAAGGGGAGTGGCAGAGCAGTACTGAAATCTCCGGGAGCTGCAAACAGCCTGTCCTGTGTAAGATTGCAACAAAAAGCCTTGTACTGCTAGTACAGTTGAGCTGATTGCCTAGCCGCCCAGAGTTCCTCTGAGTGGGTGATTTGGGCAAAACTCCAGGGGGCCATTGCACTTTTTGGGAAAATTTTCTCAGAGCTGCGTGGTCTTTCCTCACAGGCTGCAGCTTTGCTTCACTATAGTTTTTTGCTGCTTGCTCTGATAGGGTTGCGAGTAGGGCATGACAGCTGCATGCCACTGAGCACTTCTTGGGTTTCAGCAGCTGCTGCCCCCGTAAAGGCCAGTTAGACTGTCTTCTGCAGTTAGCAGGGTATTGCTAGTAATTTGGCAGCCTAGAGCACCCTGGTATATGTAGATTTAGTGTGTGGGATGAGGTTCCAGGTTGTGAGCATGTGCAGGTTTTAGTAGACCAGTGTGGTCTCAAATTTGGCTTTTTTGAGGGGAGTTTAACTAGAAAAGAATAGCATTATCCTGTGAGCTGCACATGAGGCGAACTGTGCTTGAACAATGGGTCTCTCCAGCCTTTACCTCAAAACCCAACACCTCAACCTCTCCTTTTATGTGCATGAGTCTTGCAGAGTCTTTTCAATTCCTCTAGAAATGACATGTATCCATTGGACACCACGTGAGTGTGGCAAGCAGGTGAGTTAGTGGATGCACCTTATAGAAAAGCATCTGGATTTTCAGCCACCTTATATTTTATCATTAGAGAAAGGCAGAATTCTCACTAACTTTTACTGCCAGGTATAATAGAACTATCTATTTATTTGTTTGTTTCCAGCACAAGGCTCTCAGGCTAGGGAGTCCAGTGTGGAGCTAAAAACCCTCACTCTTTTGTAGAAACTTTCATCCCTGAGGTGTCCCACCCAGAGTTTTTTCACTATCTATGAGGTTGTGTTTGCCCCATTTCATATCTCTGCTCTTTCTACTAGTTTTCATTGGGCCTTTTTATATTTTTAGCTTTAGAAGCTCTGTTCAGCCAGTCCTCCAATATTTCCCAACATTGATGGTTCCACTATCTACTTGCAACCTTGAGGTGATTCAGGGGGACTGTAGGCACAACTTCCACCTATTTTTGCCATATGCTGTGAACACACCAAGAGCCTATTCTTTGAAAGAATGAATAAAACTGACAAGACTCTGCAAGACTCATCAAGCAAAAAAGAGAGTTTACACACAAAAAAAATCAGAAATAAAACAGGAGAAATTATAGCCAACACTACAGAAATACAAATGAACATTAAAATAATACTGTGTACAATTATATGCCAACAAATCAGAAAATCTAGAAAAAAATGGATAATTTTTTTGAAACATATAACCTTGTAAGACTAAACCAGAGAAAAACATGGAACCTAAACATACCAATTACTAGCCACCAAATTGAAGCAGTAATTAAATAACTCCCATAAGCTAAAGCCCAGGACCAGACAGCTTCACAGATGACTTCTACTAAATATTTAAAGAAAAATTGGTACCTGTTCTCCTAAAACTTCTTCAAAAAATTGAAAAGGAAGAAATGCTTTCCAACTAATTCTAGAAGGCCAGCATAACACTGATACCAAAACCATACAAAGACACTACAAAATAAAAGTACAGATAAATATCCCTGATGAACATAAATGCCAATATTCTCAACAAAATATGAAAAAAAAGCAATTGAACAGTACATAAAAAAAATTATAGACCATAATCTGGTGGGATCAATACCAATGATACAAGCGTGATTCATCACTGAAAAACAGTTAACATTATTCATGAAAAACATATATATCATTAAAACTAAGAATAAAATTTACATAATTACCTCAATAAGTGAAGAAAAATAATTTGACAAAATTTAACATGTATTTATGGTAAAATCACTGAACAATGTGGGTATAAAAGGAACTTACTTCAACTTAATAAAGGAAGGTATATGACAAGCCCCAGCTAACATCATGCTTAATTATGAAAAGGTGAAAGTTTTTTTCTTAAGATCACAAAAAAGGCAAGGACTCCTACTTTCACCTTTAATATTTAATATAGTATTGGAATTTCTAGTCACAACTATCAGACAAGAAAAATAAATAAATGTCATCTGAATTGGAAAGAAAGAAGTAAAGCTATCACTATTTGCAGATAACTGTATAAAGAAAATGCTAAAGAATCCACCCAAAATTGATAAAATTCATAAAATAATTTTAAAAGTAGCAGAATACAATTTATCTACAGAAATCTACTGTGTTCTTATACACTAATAATGAACAATCAGAATAGAAAATTAAAAAAAAATAGATTTCATTTACAATTGCACAAAAACAAATGAAATACCTAGAAATAAATTTAACTTAGGAGGTGAAAGGCCTGCACCCTGAATCCTATAAGAAATTGAAAAAACAAATTGAAAAAGACACCAAAAAAGTGGAAGGACATATAGTACTCATGGGTTAGAAGAATTAAAATTGTTAAAATTACCATAATCTCCAAAGGAATGCACAGATTCAATGCAATTTAAAAAAACATACCAATGGGATTATTTGCAAAATGAGAACAAATAATCCTAAAATGTATATGAAACTGTATTGCAAACATCCAAGGCAAGGGAGGTTCAAACTTGATCAGGCAAACTGAAGAAAAATTTAGAAACCTCAGGCAACTTAAACATAACCTTTATTCCAGAAGCAGCAAGACAAATGGTGTCCTCAAGTTCTCTCAATGGCTCATAGCTCTCTCCCACAGAGTCTCATTCCCTTATATAGGCAAGAGAACAAAAGTAGCAGGCAATTAAGAAGTGAGCTCATTAGGCGCATAAACAACAAAATGGCTGCCACTTGGGAAAGTGCAAGTCATGGTTTCATAACAGGTGCACATCATCATTCTCGTGAAAGCATGGTGAGAGAGCCTGAGTTATTCTATTTACCCCATACTTCACCCCTTCAGGGTTTCTTGCCTTATAATCTACACGACACACATCTTCTGCGATGTTCCCTATGTGGGGAATGTGTTACGTTGCATCCAAATGCCACAGTAACACATCAGCTTAAGTGATAGGCGAGTTCCAAGACTTTACCGTTGCCCACATAATCTTTTGTCCAGCATTGAGGAAGCACTGGTGCAGCCATTGCTTCACAGCTCTGACAGGAGCAATTTGTAGCCATATCACTTTTGCCAACTTATCTGCCTCATCATTGACTGGATGAGCCAAAGGGGAGTTTCCTGTGACATGATATGCTGTCACCCATTTCCGATGCCCTGGGGTCTATAGGTCTTGCCACGTGGCTTGATCCCAGAGTAGTCAGTGCATCACTATCCAGTGTTTAGGATGCCAAGTAGCAATCCAGAGGGTCAAACCTCTGAATACCACCCAACTGCCAGTACGGACTACCAAGGGGGATGACTTGTTAGTGACCACTAACCATATAGCCCATAGTTCTGCCAATTGGGTGCTTTGCCTGGTAATGGTATCATGCCAAATAGTCTCAGTGGGAGGATGGAAGGAGGGCTGGCCCCTGCTACAGCTGTATATACCAAGCCTCTCCCAGCATGGGTGCTTGCCCTTCTTTGAAGGGGCTGGCCTCCAGCTCACTTTCCAAGTGTTGGGAGGTTGGTTTCCACACACTTGTAGCAAAACCAAAGAACTCTTGGAGCTCAACTCTCAAGAGACTATTGCTCAGAACATTGCACTGCTGCTAATATGCCCCACATTTTGCAAACCTAGGCATTTGTGGAGTGCCATTGCATGGTTTTGTGACCCAATCATGTCCTCATACTGTGTTAGGATATGTGGTCCATACAGTCACAGGGGCAGTAGCTATAATGCTTTCAGTTGCCAAAAAGGCAGTGTACACAGCCACCAATTGTTTTTCTACCAAAGAGTAACAGACCTCAGCCCCCTTCCTAATCAAGGAATTCAAAGGGCCTTAGCAATTGGGCTAAATGGGACATAAATGTTTTCCAATATGCCAAGAGTCCAAGAAAAATTTGTAATTGCTTAACAGTGGTGGGCACTAGATAGGCTTGGATCTTATCTATAACTGCATCAGGAATAATATTTGTCTTACCTGACCAAACAACCCCCAAGAACTTGACAGACAAGCCAGGCTCTTGCAGCTTCTTGTCCTCAGTTGAGCACCTAACCATATGTTTTCAGGTGGCTGAGAGAAAACACAGCACCTTCTAGATCTGCAAGAGAGTCACTAGTTATCATAGTATTATTAATGTAATGGTACAGGCATACATTTCTAGGCCAGGACAATAATGCCAAGTCTGCCACCACCAGTCCACGTCATGGTGTTGGGCTATGCAAGTACCCCTGGGGAAGGACCATAAAAATTCATTGCTGGCCATCCTACATGAATGCAGATTGATCTTGCCCCTCTGACGCTATATCAATTGAGGAAAAGGCATTAGCAAGATCAACAACAAAAATGATAGGTTCCTAACTCCTGGCTCAGGTGACTTATCAGGTCTGCCACTGACAGGACTGCTGCATGCAAGACGGCACTACCTTATTTAATTCCTGGTAGTTGAGAGTCATTCACCAGGTGCCATCTGACTTTCTCACTAGCCACATTGAGAAGTTATATAGACTGTTGGTGGAGTATATTAACTCTACCTTTTCCAGTTTTCATATGGTCCCAATTATCTCCTTATGGCCTCCCAGAAGCTTATACTGCTTGGTGTATACAATCTGTCAGGGAGGGAGCAGATGTAAAAGTACATGAGCAGCATGTCCCCACACCATTGCCTTCATCACCCACACTTGGAGGTGAAACTCTCTTACTCTGGTGTTTCGTCACAGCCCTTGCAGTATATCCACTCACAGCATGTACTCAGGGACAGGTGACACTTAAATCCTGTCCACTTATGGATGTAAGTGGCCTATCCCCAATGGAATATACACAGGCTTTATGCAGAAACCGGCCCTTGCAGCCATCAATGACTACCAGAGCTCCAGAGAATTTCTTTGGGTTTCTATACAAGAGAGAACATTCAGCACTCATATCAACTAGGGTAACTTGAATATTTTGCCTCCCCCCACTCTGTAGCCATCAATGACTATTAGGGCTCCTTAGCCCCCTACAGCCATCATGGACTGCAAGGGCTTTGGGCCCCATGGCCCTTTCAACCCTGGAAGATACCAGATTTATGAACATCTGGGTTCATGTCACCCTTAGGAGCCCATTTCTCTCAGCTATTGGTATCTTCTTGACCACCATATTGATGCCCTTTTGCATGCACCTAATCTTGGCCTCCCCAAACCCATGTGGCTGCCCATGTGAGGCACTAGGATTGCCACAAGTGATCTGAACAGGGAAGAGAGAGTAAAATTGTAGCTCTGGATTCCCTCTGCTCCCCCAAGGAATCTATCACAACAATGGGGGTGGTTCCCCCTCCTTGCCTGGGAAGTCTGACATGTGAGTGGGAAACCTTCTCTCAGACCCAGACTACAAATGCTGACATTCTTCCTCCAGCAGCTGCCTAGTTTTTTCCACAGCTTGTGCCTGAGCCATCACCAGGTCCAGCTTAGTTTGGAGCCTGTGGAGATTCTTGGTCTCCTCCACAGCTTGCACTTATATCTTCATCAGGTCCATCTCAGTATGGAGTGCTGCTTCTCACAGAATCAACTCTGATTCTGCTCACAAGACTGCAAGAGCCACCTCATGGCCCCAGCCACTGGGTGAGCACTTGTCTTGTTGAAGTTTCCTCCTAGCACCTGGAGAGGTTTCTCTTCACAAATAGGCTTTCCAATCACCACATGCCACCCCTGAGGAGGCACCCAAGTAGATGTGCCACAGAGTACCACATACTCATGGCAGGCCACCCCTCAATCTCACCCTCCAAAGGTGAGGTAGGCTCCATACCCATCTGCTGCAGATACTGTTCGCGATGCCAAGTGTATTACAAATGAACAAGGCCAGGGGAGAGAAAGCATCACTAATGAAGAGAGATCAGGGTGGTCAGTAACAAGCAGAATTGATGAAAATATTGCAAAAATTCATCAAATTGTGCATCAACATTGTCAGCTGACTGTGAGAAGCATAGCAAACCAAGTAAACATTGATAGAGAAACAGGAAAATCTTAACTGAACATCTTGGCATGAGAAAGCTGTGTG